>VYZP01063412.1:0-11565 GCA_013400635.1 Hypocryptadius cinnamomeus
CTCCCCTTGTATCCAAGATCATTAGCTCTTTGGAATTGCCTTATGCCCTCACTACAAGACTGGAGAGAACTCCAGGCAATCAAGATATGGAAAAGGCCCAGCAGTTCTACCATGTAACTTCATTTATAGTGCTGAAGAGGAGACAGCTTCTTTTAATATTACTCCAGCACCTCTGTTGGAGAGCATGGCATTAATCTGTAGCTGCTTCATTCCCTGGAGCTGGCAGAAGGACATCATAAACATGATGCTCATTAAAGGGGAAAAAACTTCCATCAACTGGAAAAACTCTAAACCTCTTTGTAGGGGCAGGAACCCATCAGTGATATCAAACCTTTCATGGCATTGAGCTACTATGTCTCATTGTAGAGGCATTAGTGAAGACTTTTATAGTCACGTTTTTGTGGCTTAACAGGTAGAAAAGCAGAATTTAGCACAATTAATCATCTTGTAAGAATAGACAGTGACCATTCCTGAGGGAGAAAAACTTTTGATCTGAGATTTCTATTATTAATTTCTTTCAGAAGGTACTGAATGTATTTGATAGCAAATTCCTGGAACTTCTCAGGTATCATTTAAAATTTCCAAAGGAATGTTTTTATTTTTATTTCTTCTGCTAACCCAGAAGCAAAGTATGGTCCAAACTATTTCAGTAGGAAAACTTATGTTTCTATGTAAAAATAATTCTGCCTTTGCTCCTCTTCTGTCCAATGTTTTAGAGAACTATTTTGTTACAGTATACACACAGTAAGTATATTACCCTATGTATATAAAATATTATTCCATATTTTTCAGTGATTGGTGTAGAGACTTTTGTTTAAAAACAAAATCCAAAATAAATTAATACATTGACTGTTTTTATAGAGGTTCACATAAACAAAAATAGCCTTTTAAACTCCATTAGCCAGAAAAAAATTATTGTTGCTGGAATAAATAACTTGACTCTAAATATAAACTGTAGGCAAAGTTATAAATTCTCAAGACTTTTCTGGTTGATATTTAATCCGTGTGGATAATGTGAACAGATCAGTCCTTTCCAAAACAGCAGATGAGGATATGGTTTTAGTAGAGATCTATGTCACTTCTCAGTATCCTTGTTTTTTGCATGATGATTGGATTCAAAGTCTAGTCCCTGCCCTTGCCTGAATGGTGATTAAAACCTCAGCTCCAGGATGCTGTGGTAATACAAGAATTTATTGTGAGGCTCTGCCATAGTGACACACAGATAACCCTGAAATATACCACAGCCTGGCTGTTTATAGATTGGGAAGCAACTTCTGGTGAAGGAGGGATGAAAAATGCTAAAATCACCCAGAACTTTAATGACTGGCCTGTTGAGTAAAACTGGAGTTACTCTTTCAGCTAGCTTGGGAATGTGTGGGAAGGGGGGAATGGGCAAGTGTTGATAAGTATGATCATCTACCAAATCAAAGTGTATTTTGGGAGAAGTGCAGGAATGTGCATTTTATGACTCCTGAAGGAGTTGAGTTATGAGAGAGGAACTCAAGTCTACTGCTGTCAGATTTCAGGCAGATATGTACGTACCCATTAAAAGAGTTTCAGTTCCATAGCAACATTACCAATGGAAGAACAGGCTCCAAATGAGATAAGTTTTGGTAGTCTGTAGGTTTGTGATTGCCAGAATTGACTCGAGATTAAGTTTTTCTTGAATTTAGATGCTTAAGTAGCCATTGAATATCTAATGGTCAGATAACAGTTTAACAGGCAGTCAAAAGGCTGGGATGTATGGAGAAAAAAAATTAGAACTGTTTTTATTTTTTTAACAGTAGTTCTTCTCCTGATCCAGAATGACAGGATCAATGTAGTTCTGATTTTATACCCATTGAAGATTTGGCTATTAATTGTTGATTTTATATGTTTTTCACTGAAATGACTTGAAAGCTTTCTGAAAAAATGTGTCTAAGGAACATAGATGTCTCTTAACAAAACTCAGCACAGAGTTAATTGAACAAGATGAACAAACTCATTCCAAATTCTTTGGGATTAAACTTTTAATGTAAACATCAAGGGAGAATGTGAGTTCACTTTTTAATTTTTTAGATTTCCAGTCAGTAACATTTCTGCATCATGGCATAATTTGCTTTTAGTCTTTTAGAGTTTTTCCACCAAATATGATTTGTTTTTCACCTTCCTTCTCACTTCATATTTAATGCTGATGTTGAGTATTTGTAAATATTTTCTTTGGGTAACTTTATTGTAATAGTTCCACAAGTGAATTGAAAAGTATGACAAAGGCCCATGATGAAGGCTACCCAGATGAAGCATTTTGCTTTTTCCAGTTTTAATATGCTCTTATGGAAACCTGTCAGGGGAAGAGTTCTTTGTTGGAGCTCGTAACATTGCATGACATACTGAAAATTATACCCTTTCTCCCTCTTTAGTTTTCTTTTTTTCTTCTTTTTCCATCAGATAAGAGTCATGCATTTAGCAGACTTGCTACTTTGCCTTTTGAATCTTCAATTTTCTACAGTACACCCATTACTTTCCTGTTTATTTGGCTCTATCACAGCACTCCACCTCTAGTTACAGAGACAGAAAACACTGAACCATTATGAATTAGGCAGGGCTGAGAAGAGACTCCAAAGGAGCCATTAGCCAAGAAGAATGCTCATCTATTTCAAAAGAGACCAAGCATATCCCAAGGCTGCTGTCAAATATAGATCTGTGTGAGAAGCTTTTATTTTGCTTAACCTTCTGGTACCTGCTAATGATGTGATCACTGAAGTACACATGTGCTGCAGTGAAAACACGATGCATCTCCTCGTTTGTTTGCTCATCAGACCTCTATTAGCTGATCTACTAGAGTTGCTGTTTTAGCTCACTGGGTGGAGGTCTGTGGTTTTGGAAGCCACATTTAAATCCCAGTGTTGTGTTTGTGGCTGGCTGATGATCCTGGGGTCAGTTTGTCTGTGGTCACAGATCATTACACCCCATAGACAGCAACTCTTGTACCACATCACCAAAAATTATACTCTGTGAACACAGTCATGTCTTCTGAACCATCTGCATATTTTAAATTACTAATTTTTTGAAGATTGTGTATATTAATTGCCTTGGAAAAAATTGGGTTTATGAATTTTAAATTTTGTCACATTTTAAGAAATTTTTATATATAGTAATTTTATTGTTTTTTAATGAACACAAGAGAAATTATTTTGCATTAGCACATCACAAATAAAGTAATTTGAAAGCATCTGTTACGGAAAAAGAACACAATCCTTCCACTAACTTCAGTAGGTGCTGGATGGTCCCTGAGTACAAGAATATGTCAAATTCAGATCAGGCACAGAATTAACAAACAGGCCAAAGCTTGCTGTGTTTCCTTATATCACATATTGGAAAAATTAAGTAAGTTCTTAAATGTACATTATCAATTTCTCTACATAAATTATTCCTATATTTTTACCTAAAAGAGACATTGAATGAATTGGAATCAAAATCATTCTGCTTTTGGAGCAAACCAAAAGAGCACACACAGCAGTGCTGCAGTTGGCAAATATGAACTGGATGAACTTTGCAGGCTTGAAGATGAATCTGTAACCTGAAGTTAAAGCAGCTGTGACTCACAGATCTGAATAAATATTTGTTTGTTGGAGTTCATTTCTGCATTACTAGAAGAGGCAGAGGCTTTCTTATGTGTCTCTGGATGTCCTGCAACTTTCTGTAATTGCTGGCTGCACATGTACAAATGTTGGTTAAAAATGGCCTGGCATATGTGAGAACACTAACCAGCTTCTTTCATGGATGAGGAAATAAGACAGAATATGAGGACCTTTTTTCCTTAGAGATTCTTCTAAAAATACTTTTCAATATGCAATTTTAACCATTGGATGAAAATATATGTGTTAGAGCACTTTAACAGAGTTTGATTTTGCAAATCTGTTGGCTATCTGAGCTCCTGAAAAAGCAGAAAAAATGTAATGCACACCTATAAACTAGTTGATTTATTTCCCAATCTACCAGGATTCTCAAGAGCACCTTCTTTTAAACATATGTGCTGGGAGGTATATCAATAACAGCACTCAAAACTAATTTTGTAATTCAATGTCACTCCCTCCAGCTATGATCTTTCAAGGTATGGATCCATTAATAAAGTAACTGCAGTAAAACAATCAAGCAGCAAAACAAAAAACCCAGGTACTTCAGTGTCAACATACTTTGGACTGTGTGCTTGCAGACTATTATAGACAATAAGAACACGTCTCAACTCCAAAAAGACAAATCTGAACAGTTTTAATGAGTTCACTACTAAGTGGCTTTCACACATCAGATTTTTTCCAAACGTCACTGTTTTCTAGCAAACAACACAAATAGGCCTCTGTCATTGTCCTAAATGGAAGAAACTCCACTTTGCAGAAATTTTGCTCATTTTAATGTTAAGATGTTGTATTAGGGAATCATGTTTGTAGCTTCTCTGTTTACAAGCTGGACTTTTAGGCGGGAGCCACCATTTTAGCATACTGAAAAAAACCTTATTAGGATTTGCATACTTCAGTATTTGAATGCAGGTAAATATCCCAGTTGTTTTTCTGCTGCCTATCGTGCTGATCACTTCCTGTCTGACACGATGATTCAAGGAGTAAGGCAAGGGAATAAGGAAGGAGGTAAATCTCTCTTCAGTATTAGGAGGCCCTGTGTCTCTCCTTCTGGGTGTGTCTAAATCCACTCTTACTTCTAAACGTGCTTAACTGCTACCCCCATTTCATAGTGTTTAGATTGGTATTGCTCAGGCACCTGCCTATCCTGAGCACTTCCAGGTGCTCCACTTCATCATGCAGCAGGTCAGGAAGCTGTAGTTTGAAAATGGAGGCAAATATACCATCACTCACAGAGTGTCCCCACATCTGGGTGTGCCAGAGTTCCTGGACTCAATTGCCCTGCTTGGAGGATATTCAGTGTTGGAGCATGTTCAATCCCTCTGGGAGAGCTGACAGAACACAGGCATCCTTATACAGATGTTAGAGAGTGAGGCAGAAAAGGGAGGATTTATGCATCTTATGCTGTCTAAAAGATAAGGAAGTGGACTGCAAGTTTATTTGAACATCAAGTAAGAAAAAAAAATTAACCACTGTAATTATGATTTAAAACCCCCATGCAGTACAGGGCACCCTGTTCTGTAACACGTGGGCCTCAACCACAAAGCTCTTAATCAGAGCAGCCCAAAACTCTGATTTTACAGATAAAGGCATTGCTTTGCTTAATTTGGAGACAGGCAAACTATCACTGTGGTCATCAGGAGTTTTTTTCCCAAACAAACCTGAAAATGCTTTACTATGTTTGCAGGTATTTTGTGTGACATTACACCATGTAGTTTTCCACAGATTTCTGTGTGTGGACTAAATAAGGCAGAACGAATGCTTCGCTTGTGGTGTTCTGCAAGTAGGTTTCCTCTTTTTGTGTTGTCTTCTTCCTTGCTCTTTCTCAATATGTTAAAGAATGCTGCACTTATCGAACTTCAATCTTTGTTTCCTAGCATTCAGTCCCCCCTGCCCCCATTTTCTGCTTATTTATCCACCCGTTCAACCATCTTAATCCATTGCAACCTCCCACCTCTTTGTTCTCTCTGGCCTTCACTGACTGACAGGATTATGAGGATCACAGAACCGTTTAGGTTGGACAAGATCCTTAAGATCATTTGGTGCAACTGTCAACCTCACACTGCCAAGTGTACCATGAAACCATGCCCCGAATTGTCAATATGTACTGTTTAAAAATAACAATGACTACATTGTTGGGTGTTGTGGGTCCATGCTAGCCTGATACCAGACACCACCAAAGCTGCTCACTCACTCACTCTGATATATAACGAAGGGTTCATGGGTTGAGATAAAGACTGGGAGAGATCACTCATCAAATACCACCATGGGCAAAATAGGCTGAACTTACAGATATGAAATTAATTCATTACTAGTAAAATTAGAGCAAGATAATGAGAATTAAGTTAAGCCCTTAAAAAACATCTTGCCCCCACCCCTCCCTTCTTTCAGTGCTACCTCTTACCCCAGCAGCATGAGGAGACAAGGCATGGGAGTTATGGTCACTTCATCACCCATGATTTCTCCTGCTGCTCAGGGAGAGGAGTCCTTACCCTGCTCCACTGTGAGGTCCCTCCTATGGGAGACCATTCTCCATGAATTTCCCCAGTGTGAGTCCATCGTATGAGCAACAGCTCCCGGTGACCTGCTGCAATGTGACGCCGTCCCATGAGCAACAGTCCATGCCCAAACTGCTGCAGTGTGGGTGACTCTTCCATGCAGTGCAGTCCTTCAAGGCCAGGCTGCTCCACTATAGGAGCAGGGCCCCTCTCTCCACAGGTCTCCTATGGAGTCACAGCCTTCTCTCAGGCACCCACCTGCTCTGGTGTGGGGCTCCTCCACACACTGCACGCAAATCCCTGCATCCCCATGGATGTCCATGGGCTGCAGGGGCAGAGCTGCTTCTCCATGGTCGTCACCATGGGCTCCAGAGGAATCCCAGATCTGGTGCTTGGAGCACCTCCTGACCCTTCTTCTGCACTGGACTTGTGCCTGCAGTGTTCTCACTCCACTCTTCTCTGGCCACAATTAAAACTGTGAACCAACTTTTTGGTTTTATTTAATTGTCTTGGCCCGTGGAATGTCCATCTTTGGAGCCACCAGAGATTGGCTCTGCTGGATATGGAAGAAGCTTCTAGCAGCTTCTCACAGAAGCCACCCCTGCAGCCCCCTCCACTACAAAAAATCCATGCAAAACCAATACATGAGGCAACACAGAGATAAACAGAAGAGACAAAATATAGCCAAAAATGTACAGTGACTCCATTTTGGGCTATAGTATATTGGGTAAGCAGACTGAAAGGAAAATACCCCTTACAGATTGAGCTTCTCTTTTATTTCTATGCAATCTCAGTGCAAATTTTTATGGAAAACAGCAGCATAATATCTGCTGTTAGTTTGCTCTTTGCCTTTTGTGAGAGGCTTGTCCCAGTGGCTTTTGAACATTTATACCTGGTGAGGCAGGTACCAGACACAAATAGAATTGCTATATTGCCACACAGACACTTCAGGCATAATATGCATAGATCCCAAATGCATATCCATTTTTCAACTTTAATATTGATCAAACCTTTCAACAATTCATTACAAAGACAGTTTTTTACTGAAAGCGTTTTGTTTTTGCAGAAGAATTCCTCTTTAAGAGCAGAGGACAGAAATGCCAGAACTGGAGGGGAGGGAATAAGGAAGAGTTTCACAGAAAATGAGCTTTTACCGCTGAGCTCAGTATCATGGGCAGGTGTCCCGTATTTGTATCACTAATCTAGCCCACTAGTCCAGAATGCAGCCCTTGTCCAGAAAAAGGTCTCTACTGCTTGGTACAGATTAATGTTGTATTTCATACTGTTTTTCCACTTTCTTCTCCATTTGCCTCATTGCCATGGCATTGAAAGCCCACAGAATTAAAAAAGCAAATGCAGTGGCTGTAGAGAAAATACAGGACAATCCCTTTAGCTCTGCCTAAGGAAGGGAAGTGGACATTTCTAAGAGAGTTATATTCTGTGTTTAAGTGAGCATATGTACTTTGCAGGCATGCCTAAAATGGTAGGCAAGGACCAAGTCATAAAAAAAGAAGGTGGTCAGGTGTATTCAAAAGTGGCAGATCATGAGCATCTTTGAATAAAAGGAGGGAAGGAGGTTTATAGTCTGCTCTCATTTCTCTGGACTGATCTGTTTACTGCCAATCTTTTGTTGAAATAGTGTAGGATTTTTGTTCCAACACACTAAACAGAGATTTGTTTATAGCAAAGAGTCTCATTATTTTAACATTCTAATTAATGTCCTCATGGAAGGTGCTTGTTATTATTGGCTCTACCCTGTCTGTAATTCTGACAAATTAACAGATTGAGGGAGGCTGTGTTGATGTTGCCTATAGCTGTTTGTGGCTTTCCCATTTGAAAGAGTATATTAAAGTTGGATCCAGATTACAAATGTTTAATCTGGCAGAGATATTTGGTGGCCTCTAAAACAAATATTGTGTCATTAATATAGCAGTATCCGTAAATGGGACTGGCGACATATAATGGTGCGTCTGTGGATATTTTCAAACTCTGTTTAGGATCCTTAACTAACCCCGTTCTGTGTAGGTAGTTCCACCTCTTCAGTACCTAAATGCAACAAAATAAGTTAAGACTGTATTTTTAGTATTAACTCTAAATTCTCAACAGTTTGTGGTTTTTAAATGAGACCCTTACTATTATCTGGACTTAGACTTTTTTTGTGGTTCAATAGAAAATACACAGTATTCAGTTTTTCAAATTTGGTACATTTTTACAATGGCATTAAAAATAGTGAAACCTTTCAAATTTATTCAAGTTGACATGATGAACCACAATTACATTGTTTAGCACAGTTTATTGTATAAATACAAGCTTACATTTTTTGAGTGAATTTTGATCCAATGCCAAAACAGTTCTTTGAACTATTCAGGCTGATTTTTGACATGATGTTTAAAGATGTATCATCTCCATCCAAACCACTAAGCTATTATAATGTTGTTACAGGAAAGAGGTGTGAGTCAAAATGATACGAATATTGAAGTTAGGAAAATATTACTGCATAGTAACTGATAGTAAAAAAAAAAAAAAAACAAAAAACCCACCAAACAAAAAAACCCAGAANCCAAAAAAAAACCCAAAACACCAAACCAAACCAAACCAAACCCACCAAAAAAAAAAACCACCCAAAAAACCCTAACCAACTAAAAAAACCCACAACAAAACAAAAAACCCACCAAACAAAAAAACCCAAGAAAAAAACATGGTCAATTTTATTAATTTTCTACTACCAAAGCAGAAAATTTGAATCTCTTTTGCAAACTGCACCCTTTATGGACTGTGTGGAATAGCTGCTTCACTGCAGGGAGCACAAAATGGCAGGCCTGTATTTTGGGCTTTTACTGCTAGAAAGGCAGCAGTGAAACCTACCACTAGTGGCAAACCCTCAATGTCTTTGCTTAGAGTTTGCTTTGAAGCATTCCATATCACAAAACAGATGTTAAATGTAGTCCTTATGGGAACAATGGAGGTCAGCTAGTGAAATTTATTAGGAAGAAATCTCTATCAAAGAATTTAACCATTTGACAGGTAAAACCATTGCTTAGGAACCTTCCATTGGTATTTTCCATACTATCTTCCTTTTGCTTCTTTGTCTCATTCTGGTCTTCTCAAGATCTCCTTTGTGTATGCACGTCATCTTATAAAGTTGGCCAACCACCTGAAAAAGTGAGCACAAAGTCTCGAAACCTTAGAGAATTCCATACTCTTGCAAGAAGCTATAAAGAAACTAATTTTTAGCAAATAGAATTATAAATAGAAGCTCTTTATTAAGGAAGCATTTGTTCCATAGAAGGGGAAGGGAAGATATGTGTTGTGAAATATAAATCATGTTTATATGGTGGATGTATAATTTTTATGGCTATCAGATGTCATGTGCATCCTTTTGTAAATAATTCACACCTTCATTCCTTTCAGGTAGTTTTTAAACACCAAATATTGCTTTACAGGTACTTTTCTTCCAAGATCTTGCCAGACTGAAAGCACAATCATAAAATAGGGCATCACCATTTTTTGCAGCTCACATTGTTCTGAAGTGCAAATAAATTATCTGTTTTAGCTTGAAGTCTCATGGTGAAAAGACAGCAAGGCCCTTAGGAACAATCAGTCAATGAAATGTGGCATTTTTGCTCTAAGGTTTTCTGAAAAAAATCCTACTGCAATGTAAAGAAACTTGGAATATTACATACAGTGGAAAACAACTTTCCTCCTCTAAACTCCAAACACAACTCATCCTCTTGATTGCTGCAAAACCTACTCTTTTTATGTAGTTGATAAAAAAACTTCAAGTAAGTCAGTAAAACATTCTGTATTTCTCAGAAGTGTGAACACAGAAAGATCTTCTATATGTACTTAGGTTCAATTGGCCACTATCCTAAAGACATGGAAGAGATTATGCCATTTTAATCCAGACATAAACACTGGAATTTATCATCACCTCGTCAACAATGATTGACATCTAATTAAAAAAAGAGGCACAGACTTTTGTGAAGGTTAAGAAAGTATTTTAAGAGTTTAGAGAGGAGGAACAGAAGCAGAAACAGTCACAAAAAAAATCAGAAAGCAAAGTCTGGATTATGATGCATATGAAAATTTCCGATTCCTATGAAACATCAGGTCAGAATTTAGAGATAATTTAAAATTCTCCCTGCTGTTCAGTGGCAGCATTAGGCCGTAATGCATTAGCTCGTTATTTTCACTGCAGAAGACATTTAAAAATAAAATCATAAACAAAGGTGGCGGCTTTTTCAGTCCTTCACTGCCATCTATTGGGCACAGAGTGTATTGAGTGATCTTAAAGAAAGAGAACAGCAGCTTCAAATTAGTGATTTTGTATAAATGCCGTCCGTGAAAAAAGATGAACTCTTCACAAAGTGGGACCAAGGACCTCCTACCCCTCCAAATTGTGATGATATCGTAGGAAATGCAGCGGAAAAGCTTATATCTGAAATTGTTATATAAGTAAGTCAAGAAAAAGGTCAGCTGAAGGAGCCCCAGGAGAATGGTAAAGTGGGGCATCATTGAATAGTCTCTTTTCGGGTTAAGACAAGCAATACAGGGCTTTTCCATTTACAAAGAGATCAAAGCAAGAAAATACAGTAAAAACAATGGGATTTATTTTTATGCTTATTTATTTAGGTTTTTATTGCATTGATTGGAGTAAAAGAAAAGTTTTCCAAAAACCAAACACAAATATTCTGTTTTTCACAGACTTCCCTTAGAGCAGACACAGTACATATAATTTCTGTTTTCTTTCTGAGGTATAGAATTATGAAAATATTTGCAGACGTATTTAGATTTGTCCATCCATTAGGATAGGTATCCTTGAGTGTTGAAGAAGTCATAGTCATCCTTCTCTCTACATAACAGTAATATATTGCTAAGTTCCTTTTATTTTATTCTATCTTGCAATTCTAATTCTTTAAGTATTCTACCTAAATTACTTCTTATCTAGGCAAACTAGATTTAGATATTTTTCACCAATAAATGTCAGCTGGGAACAAGACTGACATCTGGTATAGGACTCTCAAACTCATGGAGACTGAGTGCCTCCTAAATTTTGCTCAGCAAAGAGTTATATTTAATTTTAGCATTCACCCCAACTCCAATACATTCATTAAAGAGGTTATCTTCTATAAAATTAATTTCCTGACTAATGACAACTCTATAAATATTACAGAAGAATACACCCACCCACATCCCCACCCCTCAAAAGTAAAACAATATAAGCATTATAATACTCTCTTTTTTTTTTTTTTTTTGTTAAAACATTTCTTTGCAGTTAAACAATAATTAAACTTGCCCTTTGAGATAGGTCAATCCAATTGTCATCAGTACAAGAGAGCAAAATAATGTGGTGGAATGAGGTAAATGGAAAGACTTCTGGGAAAAACAAAATCCTATTCAGCATTCTTAACATTTTCTAAGAAATAGTTTAGTGAAGATTTTTGAACATTATT
>VYZP01063413.1:6258-19829 GCA_013400635.1 Hypocryptadius cinnamomeus
GTTCTCTGAAAGCAGGAAAGCACGTCAATACAGGTATAGACAGTTTATGGTTATAGAAATGTATGAAATTGACTTAGTCATGTACCACAGGTTTGAAATTACAAGACACAAAAATTTTACTGGACTGTAACTGAACAAGCTAGGTAAGGAAGATGAGATTAACAGCTGGTCAGAGCATGGTGCTAATAACCCCGAGCTGTGGGTTCAATACCCACACAGGCCATTTAATTAGGAGTTGCACTTGATGATCCTTGTGGGTCTCTTTCAACTCAGAATATGCCGGAATCACTTGGCACTTAGGAACCCTTAGTTCCCTTTAATGTGATTAAGACTATTCCCTCTGTGGACAAAAGCAGATCACCGAAGAAGTGTTAACTTCAGGCAAGTGCATATGATACTTTTTCCATGTATTGTTCCACCTCATCCATTCTGGGTCTTCTTAAACATGTTTTCTACTTTGACAAGAGATGTCTCAGGTTTGTCTGAGACATCAGGTAAATATCAGGCAAAATGTTGCTAACAACATCCTGGTATTTGTCTCCAGCATGACTCCTGTATCAGAACACAATCCATGAAATTGACAGACAGTTGTCAAGCAGGAAGAGTCTGAAGCCCAAAGCAAATCAGGATCTCAGAGGCTACTGTGTCTTTTATCAAGTTGCAATGATGTGGATTATCTAAGATTAGCAGTGCAAAATAAAATCAAAGCTCTCTCTTGTAAATCATAAACAGTGGAGGAAAATCTAAATAGCAGGTCAGCATATACCGCAGTAACCAGTGCTTAGTTCTCACCTGCTGTTAGTGCTTATGAATCTTCACAAAAAAGCACTTCTACATAATCTCAGTATTTTAACAGGGTAAACATACCCAGATAATGCTAGTAGAGCTCGATATTTAAGTGTAGTGGAACATTAGGTGAACTAGGGAATAGACATTCTCAGTCCATTATTTGTTAGAGAGCAGGACCTGCCACTACTCCAAAGACAAATTAAATATCTAACTGATAGAAGAACTGGTTTCTTTCACATACATTAAAAATATTTTTCTGTAATATACGAGAACACTGACCGCTCACTGGCAAAATAGGTGACAGAAAAAGGGTTTTTTTAATAAGATATGCAATTAAATACTCAGATGGAAAGATGGAACAAAAGAACAGTCATCATGAAGTGTAAAGTTTATTGGTCTGAAAGGATAAGTGGGCACAAAACCCAAATAAACAAATTTGGTAAATACTTGTGCTTTGTAATTTTTCTTAGGAAAGCTGACTCACTGAAGGTCTTTACTGCTGTGTGTGAGTGCAGTCACTATAAAAAAGCACAATATATTCCTTTTTACATATTTTGTATAAGGGAAAAACAAAATCTCAGAAAAGTGTTTCCTCTAATTCTAAGCACTCTGGTGGTTGTTGTTCCTCCACTGTATTTAGCCATTTTCTTGAAAAATCTCTTAGTGAGGAAACATTCCTTTGGTATTTCTTGAACATTTATCTTTTATGACTGTTTCCTAAGAAAGCTAATGAAACAATAGATGTTAATCTATTATAGAGTAGGTACAAAACTGGTGTAGAAAACAAAGTCAAAAGCTATTTTTCAGTTATTACAATTTCTATGGAAGGATGAATTGAATGAAAGATGAATGAAGTGATCTACCATAGGTCTGATACAATATAATTTTCTCACCAGAAATAGAAAGCAGAGAATACATACTGTGTTTATGAGTGACACCAAACAGCTGTAGCTTAGTTAAAGAATTCAAAATCATCAAAACAAACTGGAGTAAATATTGGTAAAAATACAAAATTCAATAGGGAGAGATTTTATCCAGTCTGAACAACCACTTCCTACACACAAAATGAGGCCAATATGTGTCTTGAATATGGTCACAAACTGAACAAGGCCAGTGTCATGCTGCTGCAAAATCATACTTCATACGTGTTTGAAGATGTTTGACTGGTAGGATAGTGATGGAATTTCTTTTCTGCTCCTAGAGGGCAAAGCATTAATGCAGTTTGTCTGCAGAAGTTTTGGGGTCTTCATCACTGGAGTTGTTGAAGAAAAGGTTACAAACATTTTCCAGCAAACAGACTAAGTGATCTCCTGTGGCTCCCTCCAGATCCAAACCATGCAGGCTGACCTTGAACTTGCATAATTCACTATCACTCTCTCTTCCAAAACAACTATTTCTAAGTCATGAGTCATGCTTTTCTTTCAGTTTCATTGATATTTCAGTTACTAAAATAACACAATATTACAGTGGCTATTGCACCAGTACAATCCAAAAATAGAGTCAGTGAAGTAAGACTCTGAAATCTGACATATTTGATTGTAAACCTTGATTCACGTTGCTTAGAGCATATTCATCTTTATTTTGCATCTAACTCAATAGTTTTTGATAGATGGGCAGAAGGTAGTAAATGGTATAGTGCCCAAACCCACATAACTTCTTGTAACTATTTCAAGGCTTCAGCACCTCTGAGAGCTGAACCAGGGAAACAACAAGGAGCTGCAATACTGTTATAGTGTTCATTTTAAAAGCAAGTTAAAATCAAGGGGATTATACTCCTGAGTGAAACCTGATTCTGCAGGAAAAAAATGAAGCTTTTTATTGTGTAAGAGCTCCCAAGAGTGTTTATGCAACTACATTTTTGACTTCTGTATGTCCTCTTAAGTGCTGGACTACAAAGGCTTGCAGAGCCCACAGATGCTGGGGGCAGGAGAAGGAATGGTGCAGTGACAGTTTCATGCAGCAGGTGTACTGATTTGGAGGAACTATTGGCTGGTGGGCCAAAACCAGAAATTACCTTTTTTTGGAGGGTTCTCAATGGCTCCCAAGGCTAATCAAGAAGGTTTGGGACCTGACAAGGGTCAATAAAGGGAATAAAGTGACACAATAGAGAAGGAAAGAAATAAAAGCCTACTCCTAAAAATGGGCAGGGGTAAGGATAGTACTGCGACACTGGAACTTCCTGCCTATGTGAAAAAACTATTTGAAATGTTGAAACGTTAGGTATTCTAGCAAAAAACTGTTGAAATGTTAGGTTGTCTAGCAAAAAAACCCCCCAAATCCTAGTGATCTCAATTAGGGCATCCGGGTCAGTAAAGCGTTTAGGTTTAAATTTTTCCATCTCTGCTCAGTTCCTGTGTAATGGGCATCATACCCTGAAGATAAAGTTCATCAGTGCCTGTAAAACACGTAGTGACAGACCTCAGAGAAATGGATGTGAGAAGACAAATTCTTTTGTCTTCAATGTAGACTTGGAACTGCATACAATAAATGAATATGGAGCTGTAAGGAAACAAGGAAAAGCTGTGACTGTAGTAAATGCTCCTTGGGAAGAGGGCTCCTGTAAAATGTTATCACATAACCAGGGAACTAAAGCAGGCACATGGCATATACACAAGCTCCACATGTAAACTAAGCTTTGGTATTTCTACTTCTACTGTTCAGCAGCTTTGCAGCTTCATGCATATCCATCTTACACAGCATTACAGAGGTGGGTTTATTGGCTGCAGAGGAAGGGGTGGCTGTAGTTTCCATTAGGATCCATAAGTACCTTCCTCTTAGATTCTCACTTAGTAGCATGAGGTAGAGCTGACAGCTCTTATGTATTTGTGAAATGATGTACATATTAATATCCACACTGACAAGGGTGAGGCTTGGGTTTAAACTGGGGTTTTTGCTTTTTGCAGTAACATATCACAATCTCATATGTGATTGGCTTTTTGCAGTCCCTCTGGATTTTCCTGCAGCATTAATTGTTTTCCAATTTATTTCCTTGAATGCCTTTCTCTAATTTTGGTTCTTTTTCCATACAGATTTACTCATCCAGTTTTTCAACCTTGAACATCAGCTAAAAATCCAGGTCCTATAGTTATCTTCAGGTTATTTCTTGACCCCTCTGACATAAAAATACCCCCCTATGATAGGTTTCTGTGACCACAGATCTCTTTAGCCTGACTATAATTACAATGCTACTTTGAATCAAAGAAGCTAAACTTCTCACATACCTTTCTTAATGAGTGACCAAAACCAGCTAAGCTAATCTAGGGAATTCTGCCTCTTTACCTTTTCTTGGGAAGAGTAAGGGGCTGAGGATGGGGAAGGGGCTATGGATGTGGCAGGGGCTGTGGCAGGGGTTTGAGGAGGAGCTGTGGATGAGGCACGGGCTGTGGTCGTAGCACGGGCTGTGGATGTGGCGGGGGCAGTGGATGTGGCACGGGCTGTGGATGAGGCACGGGTTGCGGATGTGGCGGGGGCAGTGGATGTGGCGGGGGCTGTGGATGAGGCACGGGCTGCGGATGTGGCGCGAGCAGTGGATGTGGCACGGGCTCTGCATGTGCAGGCCCTGTGGACACCGTCGCGGCCCCGCCNTCGGTTCCTCGGTGCTTCCCTCACGGAGAGCAGGGGGCTTCTGCTGCCAAGAGAAGCTCAAAACTCTTTTCTCCAAGTACCGCTGTTTTCTCTTCTTTTACCCTCTTCTTGTGCTACCAGGGAAATATTCTCACCTTACCTCTTTCCAGCTTCGCTGGGGTATGTGGGTGTGGGTGTGAGTGTGGGTGTGTGTGTCTCCGCCTTCGACTTTGAGTGGATTAATAACGACCCATTTTCTTTGTTTGGCCTCCTTCCTAGGCTTCACTTCATTCCGGTTTGCAAATCTTGTAGAAACTTATTTGTCTCTGAGGTTTCTTCCAAGGGAGCCGTCGCAGTGCTGGGCTGCGGCGGCTGCTGGGACCTGCTGGGAAAGAAGCACGAGGGGACATGAGAAATGCTTATGCGTTCATTCGTTATAGCGGGAGCCTTTTTGGAGCGTTGTTGTGGTCACGTTCCACCTACGTGTCTTGCCAGTATCTTCTGGAAGAACTTTTTTTCTTCCTGTGCATACATTTGAAAAGAAAATTGTTCTGTTCCTCTTTTCCTGTTTTCTGACCCTGACATTTCCAGAAATAGGATTGGTGCATGTTTCTTTGGTTTTGCTCTGGCTGTTGTCCTTAACAATTTTCCCTGCAGTATACAAAGAGGGTTTTAAATGTGTTTTAAAGTCACTTGCCTTTTCTCAAGCTTCTTTCTTTCTTTCTTTCTTTTTATAGATGCATAATCTGTGCATTGGTAGAAAAAGATCTGTGGAAAAAAATGCACTGAAGGAATAAGAAATGATGTGAATCCGCAGTTGACAAGAATTGCATGAGTAGACTTCTGTGTATCTCTGTGTGACACAGTGTGTATTACTGGAGTCTTTTTCAGTGCACAGAGAAAGACTGCAGTGTAACACAAACAATGTTTTTATTGATGTGGTCTGGAACTAAAGCTGCAGGAGATAAGATAGATTTAGTGTCCAAGTCAGAGTTACCAGGAGATAAAAAAGTTACTGAAACTCCTCTAACTGCAAACGTTGGCAAAGAAATGGGCTTTGTATCAATTGCTGACAATTCCACTCTGCTGCTTTGTTTGTGTACACAGTCTGTTTGGGATAGAGTCTCTAAGTGGAAAGGGGAAGCCTTGTTGCTTAAAGAGAAGCTTTTTAAAGCTGTGTCAGTAAGCTTTTTCTGACGTCAGCATTTAGGGCACTGCCTTAATCTTGTGATTTTCCTGCAAATTTGGAAGGAAGAGGTAATGAAAATTGACTTTGGACTTCTTACTAGCTTGAACATAAATTGGTGGATTCAGCGTATAGAGTACCCTAGTCCAGAGAAGAATGATTATCTGATGATGTAGGCCTAGTTAAACTTTTGTCTTGAGTGTTCCATTAATCTGGTAAGTATTCATGGATGAACTGATTGTAAATGGCAGTGGGAGTTGTATAGTACCAACAGAATGGTGTCATGCTTTTTGTAGTTAATCATGTATTTGGTTGCTGATACCAGAAGTGAGAGTGTGGCAAGGGACACTGAGGTCCAAACCCAACTTACATGAGGGCTTTGAAAGGGTTCCCAACTGCTTTATCTTGGAGCTGTCTATTTGCCTTTAGCATGATTAATTTCAGTTCCTTCGTATTTTATCTTTCTTTCATTCTCTTTGGAGTTCACAAGATGTGTGCTGCACCTTTCCTGTCAGTGAATTTGATTATGCAGTGGAAAAGCTGTGTGTTTTCTAATACATTTTTCAAATAGCTTCCATATTAACAAAGTCTCCATTTGGAAAACACAAGTTGCTTTTGACAAAATATACATTCAGTGTAGATTTATGAATGGCAGATATGTAGCATTTAAGTACAGAAAGACTTAGGTACTTCAGTGGCTTCGAATGGAGAATATTTTCTCTGTGCATGTCGTAAAAAAGTCAATGTCTTGAATTGAGCTCTCTCAATTGTAGAAAATAAAGCATTAGGAAGATCTCACTGAGCTGTAATACCTGGGATTTCTGGGGCCCAGTGGAAACACATTTTAGGACTTGAAAATTTGCTGTATGGCAGAGAATGAGAGCTCTTCCTTCCTGTGGTCTTAGGACACCAATGAACTGGGAACCAGGTGGGGCTGCAACTTGTGTGAGCTGATGGGATGCTCATTTTACTGTCAGGTGTCCACTGTGCCTATGACTAGTAGAATGAGAATGATTATTTTGTTTTCATTGTGCCAACTGTATTGTGAGTCTGGACAGCTGCCTCTCTTACATTCAAGGTTACTGAGAGGTTTCCCTTTAGCTGCCAGAGTAGCTTTCATTAGTGGGAACAGCCAGGATGAATCATGTCAATGGTTTAAGCCAGAATTGCATTTACAGTGATAATCAGTGGTGAGTTCTATGTGAATAGTATTGCTGGTTATTAGTGTATATGTGCTGGTTGGCATCTGCAGTGCTCTTGTAGGTATCAGGTTTTTGTAGCTCAGTGTCTTCCTGGGGTCTAGGTAGACTTACCTACTTCCTAAGATTTCAAGTGCGTGAATTTTGGTGGGGCTTTGTTTTGGATGTTTTGCTTTTGGTTGGGGGTTGTTTTTTTTGTGATGTGGGGGTTTTTTTAAGGTTTGTTTTTTGTTTTGTTTTTTGGTTGTTGTTGGGTTTTGGTTTTTTTTAAGAGTGTCTTGCACAGCAGCAAGGTCTGGAAGTTTGTTGTGCATTATGAGAAGAATCACTTCCTATTACAAGTTTACAAACTGCTAATTTGCTGTCTGTGTACTCTGCTTGCCTTAGGAAGATCCACAACAGCTGCATGAAAGTCAAATTTGGTAACATTTGTGTAAGAGATACGTTAGATTTTCTGAAAAAACAGTCCCTGTTACTCTCTTTTCGCCATTTCTACCTTCTTCCTCCTTCATGCACCAGTCTATGTCATTATCATCTTCCTTGTTTATATGTTGCACCATTTCTTATTTGATTTTCCCTAAACTTGTCACTTATCTCTGTGTTGCCAGTCTGTCTTTTGTGAAGGTGCCATGTGAACACAGGAACCTAGGCTGCCATCTACTCATTCAAACATACATTTACATTCCCATACTCCTGATTGTTGGTGTTTTGTTGGTTTGTTTTTGTTTTTTTTTTTAATGGAAAAATACGTGGAGAAACTTGAAAATAATCAGTAAGCAGTAGATGTGGTAATTTATCATGGACTGTCATTTCAGGCAAGGTGTGTAATAATCTCATTGCCAGTTGATCAGTTTATGTCAAAGATCTGCAGTATCTGTTTGGTTTTTGTACATGAGGCAAAACGCTAGATAGCCACAGAAGTCCAGATGGCTTTAATAATATCCATTCAGTTTAACAGTGGCCATTAATGAGGAAGCCGTAAAGCTCCCTGTGGAATATCAGAGAGAAAAGCACTAAGTCCTTCAATACTGTGCTATACCTTTGCAGAAAGATAAGTCTGCATCCAAGGTTGATTGGTGTAATTCTACTGGAAATATGTGTCCCATTGCTTGATGTTAAATCCAGGCTGTAATGGATGTGGAAATTCATTCCAATGTGGCTGCTTGTGTCATCTTCCTTTCTGCTGCAAATGACACTGTCCTGCCATTGAGTGTATTGTCTCTGCCCATGCTGTGATTTGTGAGTTCCTGTAACCCTGTTTCAGACAGTGAGCTGGGTTAACCTGAACAACTAGAATATTATCATGGCCACCTTCTGTCAGCCTTCTGTGTTTTGACTGAGGGAAGCTAGGCAGGGCTCATGCAAGCAGAACTAGTTTGGGGGGTACCCTACTATTAAGAGAAAGGATGATGTCCAAATGTCTAGAGCTATAATTTCAACCAGCAGAAAAGGCAAGATCTTGTTCTTGTTGTTCATAAGTCAGAGCTGTAAAATACTTGGTTATTGCCTCCAGATGTAATGGACAATAAAAGAACAGAAAATAGGGCTTGTTATTAACATTGTAAATTGGAATGAGCTCACGGGCATCTTACCATAAACTTGTTTTCAAGAAAAACGTGGTAGGATCCTGACTGTCCTGCATACCTGGATGTCCTGGCCATTGAGTATCTTGGTTATTGGAGGCTTCACCAAACCTTCAGCTCAGGACTTGTTCAGAAATTTCACAGCTGTGTACATTTCAGGAGATGGATGTGTTTGTGACATTTTGTGAATCCTTGGCATCAAGTAAGTTTAAAGTTTTAAACAGATATGCTACTTGTCTGGGCCGTGAGGTTTTTGTTAGTCTCATCTCCATGTCTTGTCTGATAAAGAGATTTTCACTGCACTGACTACTGACTCCTTTGACAGGCACTTTTCATTGGCCATTTTAGCTGTATTTTGTAGAGAAAAAAAGCAAAGCTGGGGTCCTGTCTTCTAGCTCTCATCCATAGAAAAAACTGTAACTGAAACAGCTTAATATATTGTTCGCAGGCATAGGTGCTTTTTTGGTTTTTGAGAGGCACTTTCTGACCCACTGGCTGTGCAGAATAATCAGGTTATTAGAAATTATTGACGCAGTTTTTGATACATAAGGGCTGTGCCTTGCTGGGTTTTTGTAATTCCTTGAGAACTATGCCCATTTTGAAGAGAAGAAACTATGCTTAATTGCCAAACTCTTAAACAAGCTGATGCAGTGTTTAAGCCATGAATAATTTTAAAGATGCTTCTACACATTTTTTTCTTATAAAGTCACAACTCTTAGTGAATATATTTAATCCCATTCTTAATTCATCTTGTCTGAGAACACAGCTGTTTAAAAGGACCAAAGAGCCACAGAAAGATTAATAGATCAGTAGGGACCTTATTCACCTGTCAGCTTGTTGAAGTTTATTTCTCTCTGGCATTCATGACTCCCCCTGGCATGGGAGAGAAGAATTGGAAGGGTAAAAATGAGAAGACCAGTGGGCAGAGATGAAGAGAATTTGATGGGTAGAATAAAAGTTGCATTTATTCACCTCTTCCGTGGGCAGGCCTGTGCTTAGCTATCTCCAGGAAGAGAGAACTGTAATGGTGACTTAGACAAGTGTTCTAACTCCAGATAACCTCTCTGTCCTCCTTCTTCACCATAGCTTTGCGGAGCATGGTTTTACAAGGTATGGGATGTCCATCTGGTCAGCTTTGCTTTTCAGATTTCTGGTGTGCCCATAAGGTTTAAGTTTGCAAATATTCTCATAGGGAGTTTGGAGAGAGCTGCTGGTAACTGCTCTACTTACTACAGCTATGAAGCCTGGTGTCCAGCACAGAAATATTTGCTTTAACTGTGCCATTGGACAGGATCTTTCCCAGCTCAGTAACAGAAAGAGACTTGGTGGCATGTATTTTTAGCTATTCTTAGAGGTATCTGTATCTTTCTTTAAAGTGGGGATATCTCTGTAGTTACCTTTGGTTAACTTGTAACTTTAGGCATGCAGGTATTTTCTATGGGTTGATCAGATTTAAGTGTTCAAAGTGAATTTTGTGTCTGAGAGAATAGTTTTGTGATTAGAAGCCAGGTATAGTCAAAAATAACCATTAGTAACCATTCGTAATGAAATATCTACTTCCAATAAACCTGAGAAGATAGACTGAGGGAATTGCTTGAAGGTATAACCATTCTCCAGTGGCTCTCTCCACCATTCGTCAGCAAGAACATAATTAAGTGATAAAGCAGAAAGCTCTCTGCTGATGTGCTATAAAGGTTCAGGAGGGCTTTTCTTCCCTATGGCTGTTTTTCTTGGCAATGACTTTGACAAGCACAAACCTACATGCATTCTGCATCTGTGGCACTGTGGGACTCCCGCTGTGTTCTAAAACTCCAGTCTATCAAAATGTAAATGGATTGCCGTTCAAAGCTGAATAGCAGCAAAACTGGTTTGGAATGAGTACCTGTGATGTTTCAGTGAAGAACTGCTTCTGCTGATAAAACTTCAACCTTTTTGAATCTCAAGCATTGAGAAATCAAGCATTTCCATGCTTTTCTGTTCTAGTTGGAATACACGGTTTTGAACTTGCACTTCTACACACCACTGGCTGGAGAGACAGACCATTTCTTCTGAAATACGCTACTTCTGAGTTGTGAAATTGCTTAAAACCTTTGGCTGTTGGTGTAACACATACTCATTTGTGGCCCAGTTTCAATATTGCTTTAGTTTTCCTTAGTGTCTTCAACAGAGCAAGTTCTGGTCTTCACTGAATTAAAAAACTGTATCTGTGGCAAGCCTAGCTTCCATGTACAATGCAGTGTGATCCTCTGATCCTCTGTGGCAGTAACCCTGTTGCAAAGCTAAGAAAATTTCTTACAGCTCCAAGCAGCCTTTAATTATTTAGATGGCATTAATACATTCGTTTCAATCACAGAGCACTTGGAGATTTCTTTATTGATTTTTGGCTATGTGCAAGTCCAGATTTAAATCCAAGCCTTTCCAGGAGAAACCTAATAATCAGGTTACATTTGGCATTACTAAAACCATATTCTAGATCATTCTGTAGCAGCTTTTGTTTTGCATTAATTAAACCTGAAGAAACTGTTAACTATTTTTTCTCTCAAACAAAGAAATTAAGAGCTGTTGTCTAGTTCATATCTTTTATTCATTGTTGCTGTGCTAGGAACGGGAAATGGAAAGAGCTGACGGAGTTCCCTTTCTGTACATCTTCTTTTGTTTCTTTGCAATGAAACAATGTTGCAATAATTCTTATATACTGACACATGGCAACTGGTTCTCTTATAATAATTTCACTTTTTTTTTTTTAAACAGTCAAGTCCTTCGTCTCCAGAGCCAGCAAGTCTTCCTGCAGAAGATCTCAGCACAAACTCCAATGGTCCAAAGCCAGCAGAAATCATGCTGGATGGTGACAGAGAAGACCTCTTTGCTGGTAATGACTATTTTCTTCTAGCATGCCTGCACATGTCCTTTCTTGGACTGAAACAAATGTGCTTTTCTGAGAGTGAAGATTTAAACCTTATAAGTAGTTTGACAGTGTTGTACAGGTTTTTTCTTGTGTAAAATGTTGTTAGTTGAGTTTGTTTATAAGTTTCTGTTGGTGTGTACTGTCAGTGTGTAGTGTGGGAGCATTAAGCTGGTCACTAGCATGTTCTGCTGACAGTAAGAATAGTCTTTATAATTTTGTGATTCAAAATGTTCAAATCTGTTTGTGTGGAAATGCATGACTTAAGTTACTTTCTTGTTTTCTACTTAATAGTCATGCATAAGCTGTCCCAGTCTTTTTTCCAGTTACAAAGAGAGAGAGAATTCAGATTGTATTGCAAGTATTTCCTTCTTAATACTCTTGTTTTAGTGGAAGGGTAACAAACTGGCACATGGGACCAGTCCTGTCATTTTACTAGTGCATGGTTGTGTCTCTGATGCTTGACAGTATTGCATGCTTTAGAAAAAGATGTGAAAGTTCTGAAAAGTGATTTGTTAATAGACAGAACGTTTCTTAAGGTTCATAAATCAGTTGCTACTTTGGTGTCAGTTTTCAACTATCCTAACTTGGGTTATTGTTGCTGTCAATTACAGTGGTAGGAACATTAACTGTTCAAGAAAGGAGCTGGAATATTTGGAATATATTATGTGCATAAGATGTTTCTGAATGTTACATCTCAATACTATGATTTTCCCTATTACTTCATGTTGAGTTAGTCAGCTGACAGTCTGCTTTGAACGCAGTCATCTCATCCTCATTGATTACCTGATGTAATCATTCCAAAAGAAACTTTATAACCTTTAGTTCTGGGTTACTTTGTATAAATGCATATATACACATGCCCATTACATTTGTTCTCAACTTCCATAATTTGTATTTCCATGTATTTGAACTTGTTTGTTCATGACACTATTAGAATGTATTGACAAGCTTAGTACCTCTCTGAAAGTGTTTTAAGAGAAAAAAGGAATAAAGAATAGAGGGGTAATCTTACTTTTTTTCTGCATTTGTTTTGCCTTATAACTTACAAAGACCATAAGTGCTTTAGCATTGTAGCTTTCTAGTACTAGTCAGTAATTTGGTTATTTAGCTTCAGTATATAAAGCCAGCTTTTTATAACCATAGAGCCATCTGGAGTGGATATTTTAAGAAATTCAGTTCTCCTTTGGATAATATTAAGAAAAGAAAAAGGGAAACTGGAGTAAATATTGAGGGGAGTCAGACAGAAGGAACAAATGTTTGCATTCAGATTGTTTCAACTGAAGTGAATGCTGTAAGAATAACACAAGGAATTGATTTAATGAGTTTGGGTTTTGCCATGTGGGACATTCTCTTAACCACTTGCAGCACTGAACTGAAGGCATCTAACACTGCACATCTACCTCAGCTGAGACTGGTCTTTTAAAGTTTAATTTATAGTACAGAGTGATTCTAATGCTCTCAAATAGAGGAAAAAACAAATGTGATTTATGGAGCATTAGATAAAGTATGATGTTTTTCACAGTTTCCTGTTCTAAGCAAAAAGTTTGTATAAAACTGTTGAACCCAAGTAATGAGCTTCATGCCATTCTGAAACGACATTTTGAAAAACTGTGTTGAATTTGTGTTTCAGTGCTGTGCACTCACAAGTATAGCTATTCTTTTCTTTCTTAGGACTGTTTTGCTAGACAGTATAGAAACAGTGCGAGAAAGGCAAAATGAGATACCTAATTTCTTGCTTCCAGCATGATGGCAAAAGTCTGGCTTTCTAGGAAAGCAGAATTTAATTTTAAAATAATTGTCACAGGGTTTTTCTTTGACACGTTGAAATTCCAAAGAATCTTAACTTGGCACATCTTATAGGAACACTTAAGTGGAGAGGAGAAAAAAATGAAGCTCCACAGCTTTGTAACTTCTGTTGTTCCTTCATATTGAATTACTAGATACTCTAAAATCCAGGTAAATGAAGTCATGTTTGTGGCTCCTGAGAGGAGTGATTGCCATTCTTCAGGGTCAGAAATAATGATAGTTTTTCAGACTTGTAAAAATTGTGATGGTATGCCTCTGTAGCTATTGTAGACTTAATAAAACCTTTCCATTGTTTCACCTCATATTGCAGCCTAATGGAAAAGAAGGTGAAGCAGTACAAATTTTCTCTATGACTTTAATGCAGGGTAGTACCTGGGAAATGGTTTATGCTTTTTTTATTATGCTTAAAATCTCTTTGCTATTATGTTTCTGTGGCAGCTGCAAAATAATATGTGCAACATATGTATTCATTACCTTTTCTCTGGTAACTTATAATTGAACTATTAAAACAGGGTCTCAAAAATGGAAAAAATGAGTTT
>VYZP01063418.1:2841-64997 GCA_013400635.1 Hypocryptadius cinnamomeus
TGGAGGAGCTTGCAGAAGGAAGAAAAAAAAGGATACAGGGCTCCTGGTGAGATGGTTGCAAGGACCAATTCAAAGGCAGCATGCCCACAGGTTCCCTTCCTCTAAAACAAATATTGAGGGGATTCTTGAACCTAAACAAAATCCATCCCTCCAAGCTGTTCAAACAGCACTAGCAGAGAGGAAGCACAAAAAAGGTGCCAAAATAAACACAAAAATGAAATGGAAATTACCTTGAGGAAAGTTTACTGAAAAACATAGACAAGAGATAAGTGGTAGAGACAAAACCACCAACTTCAGAGAAATTACACCAGCTTAGACCACCTGTGACACACACCTGGGTGTGGAGGGACTGCACAATTAGAGTGCAGAAGACTAAAAGCATATTTTATACAGTGAGAGAAAATACAAAGTGACAGAAGGCAATTTTTTGAATAATACTTTTTCCACCAAGATCTCTCTACTTGAGTCACTCTTGCCTTCAGGAATTAAGCTTTCTAGTTTTCCATTTGTAAAATGGAGGATGTATTATC
This sequence comes from Hypocryptadius cinnamomeus, assembly GCA_013400635.1. Taxonomy (NCBI): domain Eukaryota; kingdom Metazoa; phylum Chordata; class Aves; order Passeriformes; family Zosteropidae; genus Hypocryptadius; species Hypocryptadius cinnamomeus. Next base: position 3,372 of record VYZP01063418.1, read on the forward strand.
TTTATAAAACTCCTCAAAAACTACAGATAAAAATGTTAATGTAAGTGTGAAGAATTATTATTGTTGCTATTATTGAGGATGCTGTAAGCTCCCCTGTTGAACTGCTACCAAAACTGATCCTATTCTTGACTCCATTTAAGACTCTCTGCTTGGGCTTTCAACTCTAGCTATTTTTGCAGAAAACATATGACACAGTATCTGCAACCTAAGGAGAATCACAATTATTCTACAATTTCTAGGGAAATTATTAAGGAACTGCTAATCATAGCAACAACCTTTTGAAGATATGACAGAGTTCAGTCCAAGCCCTGGACCTGCATCACCCATACAATCCTGTTACTGTGCAACGCTGCCAGAATTGGTGGATTCACACAAGCATTAATAGGATTAACATATTAGTTTATCAGCCACTACACATACAATTCCCCAGACAACAACACATTCCCATCACTGGGATGAAGCATGGCAGCTCTTTTACTGTGCCACAACACAACACAGACCTTTAAAAACTGGCAACAAAGGCTCCTACACGCAGGACACTCTGAAGGAGAGAGTCTGACAAGGCATAACAGGCTCTCTTTGGACACTGCAGTTAGTAACTCAACAGCAAAGTTACACTACCTTTTGATGCCCATGAACAGACAGAGCCTCAGCTCAGCCTGTCATTTACAGTTCTGTGCCTCCTGTATCAGATTGTCACACTGAGTCTGTGTGAAGTGCTGCCTTCTGAATCAGTGGCCTCACTCCCAAAGCAGAGTTTGCTTCAGTGATGGATATTCTGAGCCACTGCTGCCCTCAACCAAACTCACTTAATACACAAATTAAAAAATCTGAGTCTGTCTGCTCTCTTAAAAACGATCACAAAATATTAAACATTTTAACACCACCAGAACCCAAAGCCATCCTGCCACAGACATCATTCAAGGACCACTGCCAAAGGGAGGACTCCTACACTGTTCAAAAGGCTTCACACAAGTGAACTATGGCTAAGAGTGAAAGCAGGGTCCCTTTTCTTACACACAGCCAACACTACCATGGTGCACAGGACAGACTGTGAGCTTGGTTTCACCTCTATCAAACTTTGACCTCTCCTGCCTTTCCACACCTGGCAGAGAGCTCTCTTCCACTCATTCCCCTGTCCTTGCACCCCTGCTCCCCAAGCCCTATCAGAAGGCATTCACTTCTTCACAAGTTCAAATCTCTGGCAGCAGCAGCTAGTGGAAGAATTCACTACCTTCCTGCCTTCCTGTCCCGCTCCTTGGAAGGACAGGGATGGAGTTGGTGAGGTGGTTAAGCAGAGAAAAGGTTAAAAGTAAGGACAGAAAGAAGTGAGTGAAATAGAAACAACAGTGGTATCTGGTGAAAGCCAATGAGAAAAATGCTGAATTGGTGTGTGGGAGAGAAAGAAATCGTGAGACAATGAGACATCAATGAATAAGGCAGAGAGAGCATGGCAAGAACTGAGCCAGTAAGCAGAGGAAGAACAGAGCTAACATTATTGCTCCAGATTTCCTCATCTTTCACATCCAACTACTGAAAAGGAATCCAAGGCTGCTTCCCAGGGATTAATTACTAACCCTACCTGTGTAAGCAATCTACATGCACTAATCATGTTTCCATAATTTAAATTATTTCTTTTAGAACAAGCCCAAGAACAGTACTTATTGGGTTATACTGGCCACTGCTTCCTGATCCAGTAATTTGCATAAATATTCTATAAAAAGAATATAAAAAAATTCAGCTTCATGTACACTACAGCAAACTGTTTCCTAATCCAGAAAGGTATGGTACAAATCCATCAGTTCTGTCAGCTGAAAACTGGCAGAACTGCAAACTCTTAGTGCTTAGGATGGCAGAGAAAACTGACACATTGTTCTAGGATTGTGACAGAAAACTAAATACCAGCATAGGGAGATTGCAGTAGCTGCTCTGGGTTGGGATTCCAGCTCACAGGGGATGCTCATGTGGCATTATTGCTCAACTACCCAAGAGACAGCAGAGAGAAAACAGAAGTGGGTATTTTGACTCGGAATGCTTTGTTACTGATTTTCAAGTAGCAACAACTACTGATGTTATACTAAAGCCTAGGGTTAGCACTGGGATCTTGGAAAGTAAGAACTACAAAGCTGAAGTGATACTTTCTCTTTACATGATGTAAAATCATACAGGGAGAATTGATATCCAGCAGATTTTGATAACAAATTCAGGTCAGCTACAGCAATTTGGGTTTATGCTCAAAAATTAGCAATTAAGGTTTGAAACTGGGTACTGTAAAGTGCAAATTGTTACTGAACTCTCAGAACTCAGACTCTCAGAAGAAAGATGAAGACAGGTGTCTAAAGGTATTTTTACATTTGATCATAATTTTTGGACATCCAGCTGTTACCTAGCTGTTACCTACTACTAAGGTTCAGCACAGCAGGGTACAAAAGCTGGAATTGTTCTTTCAATTTGGAAGGTACATCACATTTTGAATACTGGAGCACTACTTGGTACCTAGATTACACCGACTAGGAAGTTAAAACTAGGAAGAGGTTATGATACCAAGATAGAAAGGGATGAAAATTTCCACAAAACCTATATACGTTGTTAAGTTTCCCCAATAAAGTGAGGAATAGTGTAAATTAATTTACACTTTTAAATCCCAGTTTTTAGACATCAAAAGTTTCTTCAATAAACTCAAGACTAGGGTTAGAGTTGTGGAGCAGGACTGTGGTGGTCAGAGTATGTAAACTGTTGCTATAAATTGCAAACATCAGAAAGCAGACATCCAGTAGCATATTGACTTTCAATAGGATAACAAATTCCTGGGTGCTGTAAGGACGGTCTACCTTACAAAAGTAATTCCATATTAAAGTGAAAGATTGTTAATGATGTAAGGCCACTGATTATATGTCTGAAATCCATGAAAAGATATTAACTCACATAACTGAATTTGGTTTTCTGTTTTCAAGTCAGTGAATCTTCATTCATCTATATTTTGTCCATTACATGAAGTGATTTCAAAATACTTTCATCACAATATTGAACAGAGTGTTCTTTACATTTTCTCTGCTCAATAAATGCTTGGAATAGGACAAAGAGCAAAGGTTCCATCCAGATATTGCAATAAAACCACAGAAAGGTGACAAGCAGGAATGAAACAGAGGTGCTAGAAAAGGCTGAATCAAAGACTAGGTTATGTGTCTTCAACCAGTGCTTCTTTAAGTGTTGAGAAATTCAGTTCTACATAAAACTAAAGGGATGTTCTAAGCTATTTCAACTGGCTTTAGACCTGAATGAACAATAGAGGAGATGACAGCACAGATTTCCTCTAATTCCTTTGTACAGCAAACTACTTACAAATATTTTGGGGGAAAAAAATCCTGAAAAACAAGCAAACCTGAACTGTATCAACTTACAAAGAGAAGAAAAAAAAAAAATGAAGAATGCTCTGTGAGTGAATAAGGTTACATGTCACAGCCAAGATGGCCACAATACACAGAGCATCATCATACACTATCAGAAAGCTTTAAGAATTTGCCTAAACAGAGTAGCACCATGCCACTTCAGAAGGCTTCAGGTATCTGCCCATACAGAGTAACACCACGTCACTTCACAAGGCTGCAGGCATCTGCTCCTCTTGTTCTTCAGCCCAACCTTTTACACTCCTCATGTTCATGCATTGCACCTGTGTGCCCTCTGTTCCCTTTGGTGGCTGGTCAGTGCCCCTGGGCACTCCATGGCTCATTGCTGTCAATGCTGCTCACCTGCTGCTCACAGCTGTACCCATTGGGGATGAGGCTCAGCCACAGCCCCACCCCAATTACCACAAACTGTGTGCCTACACTTACACCCTTTGAAACACCAATTAAAGTCTTCAAAAGCTACAACGATGGTGTTCTGCTAAATCCTAACCCTTCTGTTGAAGAGGAAGAAAGCTGAGGGGTAGGATTGTCTAAATTATTAATCTGACCCCTTGCTAGTCTGCTTCACTGGAACAACTAGATGAATTATAGTGAGGGTAATGTTATTTTAAATTACATCTAGCAAGGTATGGAGCACTTACGCATTTCCTATGATGTTTCTGTGTGTTCATGCATTTCCCTCACATTCCTCCTGCATACAGGCATCAATCTATCTCAAAAATCTTTCATATGTCCAAAAGGAGAAGTTAATTACAGAAAGAGCAGATTCACCCAAGAAAAAACAATCTTTTTACTTGAATAGCTCATTACAAAAAGGCTGGCACTTATAAGCCCTCAGGGCAAACCCCTCTATGACAGCAGCCAATGAACTGCTATGAAGGATGGCTTAGTAAATGAGACATGGGGTTTAGGATTCAGGACACCTGAGTTCAAGCCCTCTTCAGTTAATAATTCACTGTATGACTTTGAACAACCTGCTTAATTTATTACACCTTTGAGCTTCTTCTTTGTGTAATGCAGATAATTGCTTCCCATCTCACAGGGTGGCCAGGGTATCATCTAATGATTCAATGATTCAGACTCAATCAGATGCCATTGACACTACCAACTACTGCCATTTTTGTTATGTTTAAGAGCTTAGAAATTGCTGAATGACTTTTCCAGAAACACTGCCCTGGGTATGCAATGTCTGTCACAACTTCCACCAACATACTTTGCATTTCTCATAGTTTCTTCTGCAAACATCTCTCCAAATCCCTGAAAGAATCTTGTGGGAAAGGCAAGATGCAGGCTGAAATGCTTCAGACTTGTTTTGGTGAAGATGAAACGTGAATCAAGTCCAAATCTATTTCCATCCTGAAATATTTGAAAGGTCACATACATACAAAAAACGGATCAAACATTAAATACTGGCAGCTACTGCTATATGTGGCATGCTATGTGTCAGACTACAGACTAAGACTAAATGAGAGAGTGAATTTCCTCCTCTAGTCACTCTTTGAGTGTACTCTGAGCAAAGGAAATAATTTTATTAACCACAGACTGGGTCTCAAGGGATCTGTAATCCTCTTGTGATCCTGCCACTACATTTCTAGGTGACTTCAGGAAGACACTAATCTTTGGCACCTGTACTTTCCTCAGATCATCTCCCACCTTTACCACCCAAAAGTAAAACAATATTTAAAGTGCCTTGTCTCATAGACAGGAATAAACAAAGCACAACTATCTGAACCCCACAATAAACCCTGATATTCAGCTTTTTTCTACATCTATAATACAAGGTGACTATGACACAGATGAGAACTCCCCTTCAGCTTGGTTCCACTGGAGCTGACTTCACTTCCAAGAAAATTAGTTTTGCTGGCCCTGTCTCTTAAAAAAACAGTGAACACTTGCAGAAAAAGTTGTGTAACTTGAGGAAAGAGCGAGCTGATAAAGCAGTATAGATGTGCAGCATATATTCCCTTGGAACTATGCACATTAGAAATAATAATTTCTAAAAGCAATTGCAGCTTTTAAGCCAAACCAGGCAATTATAAATGCAAAAGACTTGTTGTACAGTAGAATGGGTGCTAAGGGATGATTCACATTCTGTACATAAAATTGTGTTCTCATCACTCCTCATCCAAACCAATGGAGATCAGAAATTTGCAACTCTGTTTGTTTCCATCTGTACTTGTCTGTTCTATCACTATGTCTCCCTTCATCTCAGATGAAGGAAGAAAACTCTAAAACTGTAGGTATTACAGAAAACCGTTATTATTAATCACTTTCCAAGTATGGATACAAAAAAATAGCAACTGCCTTCAAAATACTGAATGAAAGTATTCACTTTAATTTATCTTTCAGTATTTATTTAAAATAAACATATTTCTAAAATACTTATATAATGTTATTTTAAACAGATCTTTCCCCCCTTGATTATTATTTCTACTTTTACAAACCCTGAACAAGTGCAAAGATACGAGGCATGAACTGAAAGGCACCTCTCAAACCACCACGGACAGTTCTCCTAACAAGGGCCAATTCAAACGGGACTGCATCAAGTCTAATAAAAGATCAAAAGAAAACCTCACACTTAGCAATAAAACAGTGCCAGAAAAATATCAAAGTGTCTTGCCATATTGTTGTCATTTATTTCAGGAGGGGAAAAAATGCAAACATGTTACATATTGCTCCTAAACTAAGTGTGAGTTCTTGTGAGGGCAGCCCCCAGCAGCAGCTGCAGAGTCAGCCATGGCAGCCACTGTGCTTCTCTTAAACATGGTGGGCTAACATCAACATGGGAAATTCAAAGGATCTTTAAAATGTCTCTTGTGGTATTTACCTTCTCCTAAAACTAATAGACAGAGCTAATGGAATTTAATAACTGCTGTTTTACATTACTTGGTAAAGTAGTTTCTGATAAAGATGAGAAACTTCTGCTTGAGAAACATCATGCTCTGTGAAATTTTACCAAGCAACACCAAAACTCCTGCACCTTCAAGTCTGAACTTCATTAATTAAAACAAGGTTTATAGCAAATACTAGAAAACAGGTACGTCTTCAAAAGAAATTGTTTTGAAAAGATCCCTCAAATTCTTAAATTTTTTTAATCCATTATGCATTTAGGCCTCACCCCCCATCCTCCTCGCCACAATATGTTTTAGTATATGCTCTCAAGCAAATAAATTTAGTCTCTTAACCTCAATTTTCATTTGTGTAAAGCAATAAAGGACTAACTTTTGAACTGAGAATTTCTGATTTGAAAGAAAAGCTGGCTGATCTCCTCCTTGACTGAGATGAACATCCCAGAAAGCACTGAGATGAACATCCCAGAGAGCACACTTAATAATGCATTTCAGTGTGTACTTGCATCTCTCACTGCAGCTGCACGTGGGAAACACAGAACAGGGACAAAGCAGAAGTCACTCATGTAGGAAAAGTTTGTCACTTCCAACTGTTTAAGGTATGACTAAACTAAAATTAAAGATGGACCACACACCTGAATGCTGTTCAACTTTGCAAAATACAAATCAAAGTGCAATGTGGTTCCAGTAACACATTAAACCTTTCATTTGCTTTAAATCACTTCACGCAACATTATTCAGTTGAATCATCTTTCCCACTCTGTCATTAATTACTACTTCCACAGAAAACATTCTGTTTCTTGGACAAAAAATTTCTTCAACAGATAATAGTCACATTAAATCTAGCAATTCAAAAAGGAGCATTTTACCAAACGAGCCATGAAATTCATTTTACTTTTCTGCCACTGGGATGTCAGAAAGTCTATGTCACCTTTAATAAACTTCTCCAAATGAGCATGCTGATAACTGAACAACATGACATTTCTAACAGTGAGAAGGCAGAAAACCAGAAACAATTACATTAAGAAATTAAGGGGGAAGAAGAAAAGCAGGCTGGAAGTATCTTGCTGCAAGTAAAATCTCATTAAGTTAGAGTTTTGCATCCTTCTCAGGGAAAAAGAGGACTCTTAGGTCTAAGAGTGGCCATGTTTCAAATGTTATGGAAACTTTCCTATCTGTCCATCCACTCTGGCAGTCACACTCCCACCACTCCAGACTGTAACATTTGGGACTGAGGCCCCTTCAGAGTGAGTGGCTCCAGTGACTCCAGGGGTGCCCCTTTTGGCTCCCTGCACACCCCACACTCACAGTCAGATAAGATTTTCTCACTGGCTCAGCCCTGGGTTTCCCACCACAGTGTCTCAGACATCTGGATCCTTGAAGCAATTCCATCATGGTGCAGTAACACAGAAACAGCTCAAGCTGGTGCCTCTAGGGACGGACCCCCAAAGCAATCCCTGGGTTTTACACCCTCACAGTCTGTGCACCCAGACAGTCTGGGGTCTTCCTGCTGACTCACCAGCTCCTTCTGTGTCCCAGGGTCCAGTCCCCTGGCTGGTGCCACAGGTCCCTGTGCCCTTTCTGGTGCAAAGGATCAGCACCAGGTCATGGTCCCTTTCCTGGGGCTCCCACCACGTCCCCCAGCCAGGGCACAACCTGCTGCTCTCACTGCAGCTGCCTGCTCTCAGTGTACTCCTCAATAGCAGTTTCCTGTTCCACTCTTACTAAGACAACTCTGATAACACAGAACAGGACTGAAGAGTGAACCAACCAGTGCCTCACCAGCTGAAGGGCCAGAAAAATGAGTGTAAAGCAGTGAAAGTGATAAAGGCACTTGCTTAAGATACTTCAGCCACATTCTCAGTCAACAGATTTACTTGCAAGTTTGCAAGAAGAAATGAATTCATACTGAAAAAAAAAAAAACTGGAACAAAAAGAATCTGACACTTTCACAGAAAGGAAAATTCCAAGTTGAGTTCTTCTCATCTTTTCGGTCATAGACATTCTCTGTTCCTTCATATTCTCTTTTATATCATCAAAAATACAAATGCAAACTTCAAGAAGGAAAAAAAACCTGACAGGTCTGCCACAGAGCATAAGAAAAAATAGCAAAAGTAAAACAAAACCAAAAATGAAAAAAAAACTTTGGGAACGAATGGAATTAAACGAAAGTAAGTATTTTCAGCTGATTGATCTTTTCATTGCCATTTCCTGTTTTTCAATCAGCTCTAATCCTCGGCTGGAGAATTCAATGGAGCTATGTCAATTTATATTTGCTAAGGATTTGGCACATCATATTAAGTATTTCCCAGTGTGATCATCTCTCTAAGTTAAGTAATTTAAACATTTCATGCAAGTAGGGATAGAATCTATATTTCAGTTTCTTGACTGGTCCCAGCACAGCCAAAAAGGCTGCAATTTTCTCAAATGAGATGAATTGGAACATCTATTTGTACACTGAAAGCTTTAATGCCATACCCATGGTGCCTAACTACGTATGTACGCTACATATACCCTCTCAAAATACAGTGGGAAGTACTAACTTATCTCATAACTTTGTCTGCTTTTATAAAGTCATGGAAACATCTGTGTAAGAAGTGTTCTACCTCTTGTCTGGTACCCTGCAGATTATCAAATCCAAGAGCCTCAATTTAATCTACACAACACAATAATACACAACACTGCCCTCCATTCACTTCATTTTTACTGCCTGGTATTTAAGAGTTAATTCCATTGTGGGAAGGGAATTGCAAGCATCATGAGAGGTGATATGGCTGGTACCTGTATTACCACTAGTCAGCTGCTCTGCAGTGGAATGAAGTGATGAACTGAAGCATTCATAGTTGAATTTTGCTAGAAAAAAAGGAAGGGGGCGGGGGAAGCAAATGCATGTTTTCTGTTTTGATTCTATTTTTTCTTGCTTTGACTCTGTTGTGATTGTCATTAGAACAATATGAAGGAAGTTTTAAATTCGATTTGAGACCACTGAATATACTCATGCATTCTCACCTAGAACAAAAATTTTGTCTGTTTGCCAAGCTCGTTGAACAGATTACAAAAGAAAATACATTGAAGTTTGATTTTTTTTTTTCCCCCCTCTGGTATGTGAACCAGACTATGTCAAGTCTTGCCTTGATGAAAGAAAAAAGCCCTCACTTTGGGCCTGAAAAAAAGATGAAGAAATATTCAAAAGGAATATTAGCAAAGCACCATTTTTCCATTTAATCCTAAGCCACAGGAATAAACAGAATTCTCTTCTTTGACCAGTGCACTCATAGATCCAGCTCTTTATGAGGTGTCTGATGAACATTACATATCAAATATTTGTTACTGGAATCCAATATTCTTCTGTCCTCTTACCTATCAGAAACATAGGCTTTTACAAAAAAAGCCCCCAAATATTTAAGCACTCCAAACCAAGGAAATTATAACAAAGAGACGGAGAAAGCTCTTTCTGAAGTTGTCTGAAAGGGTGCAAAACAAAACAGTAAGGGAAGTTAAGAAAAAAACAGGTATGGAAAAAAAATTAAAGAGTCTATAATTTTTCTCAGGATAGAAAAAAATCTGTGTCTGACAGCAAGTTAACAAATATTTCTACTTCAGTTCATGATGGTGGCAATTTATTTTCCCAGTGTGTCTCCTTGTCTTTAATAACTTGATGTCTGAAAAGGTTTTCCTTTTCTACCCCATGTGTCAAGCTCTGGCAAACAGTTTGACCACAGGAAACTTGTAAAACAACATCAGGACATTCAAAGCACAGCATAAGGTGGAGAAAACACCTTTTAGAAACTCAGTCAAGGATTACAAATTACAGGAAGAATAAGGATAGAAGAATGCATTCCTCACCCCAATATGTGGAAAAAAGACCAGCAGGTGATTCAAAACAGCATTTCCTGTAGACCCCTGATCTTTTGCTATTCAGGTAAGGGATTTGAGGGCAGAAATATCATTCCAACTATCTTGTCCCACTAAACAGGCCTGCAAACTGTTGTCAAGACTACAGGTTACATAATTAAAAAGATATACAGTTTTAATTTACAAGAAGGAAACTCCTATCAATTTGTACCACTGATAATGTACTGTAAAAAGAAATAAAAACTGCATGGTATTCCTAGTTCATGATTGTCTGACTGACTGCGTTCTCATGCCTTTGGCAATTTCCCCAGTAAGATGGAGCAAAAATAACAAGCATGCCTGTCCTAGCCACAACAACGGGCTTATTACAAAAACATGGCAAAATAAAAACTTTCACACAAATGCCTCTAAATATAGGTGATTAATACTAAATGAGACCTCAGCACTCACCTAGCCACAGAGACAGAAACAACAGCCATTCTTCTCAAGCTTGTGACAGTAAAATCTCTGTACTGTGCTTTGAAAACAGGTATTCAACTTCAAGGGACGAAGGAGGGAAACCCAAGACCCAACCCAGGTGTCAAAGACACTGCCCACTCTTTGGTCTGCTCCAGTCCTCCCAAAGCAAACTGTTTATAGAGATCCCCAGTTCCAGCAGGAATCTTCACTGTGCAGGTGTGACAGATGGATGAAGCCCCTAATTACCCACCCAATTCACCGAAGCTCATTTGCCATACTACTCCTATAGAAACAGACAGATTGGCTGAGTTTTAAGTCTGCAAAAGGCTCTTTCTATATGCTCTTCTGATCAAGCTTATTGACACATGGAAATAAGTGTTCTGAGCCCATAAAAATAAGACACTGAGTTAGAGCCCCTCAGAAAATCTGCCCACAGCAGGCAATTACACCTCTCACGCACAACCTATGTAACTGTTCAACCACTCACTGGTAAAGCAAGTGTAGACACTAAGAGCTAACCCCAGGGCAGAAGAGCAGGACAGAATTTGCCCTTCTGCACTCCACATAACCCTGGTAGTTTTATAACCTTCCAGGTTTATACAAGGCTGCCAGATCTTTCACAGATGCTGGCAACAAAGCCAGTGAAAAGAACAGGCACGTCAGAAGATAGCTGTGAGAGGACACCGGCATCATTGCATATTCTTCTACACTGAAAAGCAAATTAGGAGACACAGAGAGAGACAGGAAGAAAAAGGGACCATGTGAACCACAACTGGGAGGGAAAAAAAGAAACAGCTGTAGTCAGAGAGATGCCAGAGACTACCAATCAATGTGCTGCATCAAAAAAGCACTGTGTTTTGTGGTCAGAAAAAGAGATTGAAAAGGCTGGATTCATACATTCATTCCCATCTTTGTCACTGATACACTTTTCTCTCCAGTTTTGATCCCACTGCCTTCTGTCACAGCATATTCACCAATAATGGATATAAGGTCTGAATTTCAGAAGTGCTTAGCACTGTAACTCTAAATTCAGGCAACAGGTGCTACAGGTATTCAAATGCTCTGGGGGAAACAAACAAGCAAATTAAGAAAACACAAGTCTTTAGTTCCTATCTAACCTCTCTGAGATGCTGTGGGGATTAATTAACTAATGCCTGTAAAAAGTTTAGAGATTCTCAGATAAAAATCCTGTAGATGTCAGAAAAATAATTTAAATCAAATGTCACATAACCATTGAATGGTCTTGGGGAAAGACTATGCTCACAAGCTACAAAGAAACAGTAGGCTGGCTAAAAGAACAGAGGAAAAGTGGACAATCAAAGAAAGACTTAGCTTGCTTAAAAATCTTAAGACATTCTCCCCAGCTTTTGAAGTCAAAGTTCGGTGAAAATTAGAGTAATAAGGCCTGTGTAGGAAACAGACCTTATTTGCCATCATGGCACAGCCACAAGACAAAAGCAGGACCAGAAGAGATGACAGCAGCACCAGCTGCCCACCACTCTCACCCCCGCCCTTCCCTGCACACATAGATTGCCATCTTTCACCCGATTAATCCTCTCCCAGGACAGATTAACGCTGATCTGCTCAATATCCATCTGCTTGGCGATTTCAGGAGATTGTAACCAATCCCAGGGCCTTATCGGCGCCTCTCCCCCCGTGGGCAGATGGGAAAGATGGAAATCATCGTGTTCTATTAGCGATGGCAGTGACAACGGGCTAACACAGCTGCCTCTTTCCCTTGTTCCCTCATTCAGGCTCCACAGCACAGAAAGATTGCAGCATGGCAACACAGGCAAAGCCACCTTCTCCCTCTGCTTGCTATTCACCTGAATTAATGAGTCTAGAGGGGACAGCAACAGCTAAATGCTCCTTCCTAAATAAGTTTAATACAGGAGTGCTGCTGTCTCTGCCCCAGCTAAAAGATCAGAATGGATTAGGCAGAGAGGAAGCTGAAAGGAAAGCCTTGAACTATTAAGATTTAGGCATTTCAGACATCTGTGGATGTGCAGCACAGAAAGCAGACCTGCTACAGCAGTACGTTATCCTCTGGTCATCCACCATGGTAGGGGAAACAACACACATCCATTGTCTGGACATCCCTACCTGGAGGTTGCTTTCTCCAGCTCTCCAGGGCTGCATCCACCCTTTAATCAAAACAATTACAGGCAAAGTGGGAAAATAAAATGACATCAAGGTGCACAGTTTATTTGCAAAAAAAACATGTCTTCAGCTGTACACCTAAATGGAGCTACGGCCTTTACGTTCACACAAATGAAAGAAATTGATTTCTGCCCTTCCACGTTCCTTATCCTTTTGTGTTCAGTCACCAGAAAGAGTATAGTAATGATTTTATTTGCAGAAATCTAAAGGGGGTGAGTGAAGGGAAAGAAATCTTTTTAAAGGAACATAATCCCATTAAAAATCTCAATGCTTTTTAAAAATATCTTACCCACTATTTCTTGAAGCAATACTCCGCCCTCCTATAACCAAAGCACACAAGACAAATGTGAGGGTGAAATAAAACAATTTTTTTTTAAAGTTTCCCTTCACTGTTAGAGGGTCCTATAAGTTCTTCTGGTAGTGTGTGTTCTTCCCATGTTTCTCTTTATTCACGGCAGCCACACAAGTGGCTTAAAACTGACTTCCACTAAAACGCTCAGTTAGGCACAACAAAACCCACTCCAGAATGAATAAGGTGATTTAAGAATCAAAGTAAAATCCCACAACCTGATTAGATTTTGAATACTGAATACTTGTACCAAATTGCTTATAATCCATAGACAAAGCAATGATTCTAAACATGGAAACACAACAAATTCATATTAGATTCTGTCTGGCTGCCCACTGCAACTCCTCAACAGAAATATCTATAATCCCAGAGCACAGCCACAGCAATACTTAAAACCTACATAAATATATTCTTAGTCAGAGAACAAAGATCTCAAATCCAGTAGGATGTGTAAGCCTGAAGTCATACCTGGCACTTCTTCTTGGAAACAAGACAAGTTTTCTAATTTGAAGGAGAAGTGGTGAAGCAAACCACTACAGAGACAAAACATATACAGGAACTGTCTGAGCAAATCCCAAAGCACTTTTCAAAAGGTGAGTATTGAAATGTAGCATCTTTTATGGTGCAATGTGATAGCTTTTTACTAAAGTGAGGCAATAGCACAAAACTGCTTAAGACAGAGAGAAAAATGTGATTTCCCAATCTGGAATTCTGCCCAGAAAACTGGGTCTAAAATCTCTTCTTTCATTAATGACCTGATGGGCTCTTTAAAACCTCCAAGGGGGAGTTTTGTACATTTCCACGTACGCAAAAACTCAGTGGTAAATGTGCTATTTGAAAAAAACAAAACAACAAAAGGAAACAGAAGGAACACAATGGACACTGTACATAAAGTAGACAGGTGCTGTCTGAAGAAGCAGAAGAAAACATAAGAATACATTAGGCTATTTCTAAAAATGTCCTTAATACACATACAGAAAAGCTCTATTCCCAAAAGGTCACCTGCATGCTGCATCCCAATAGCAAAGCCCACAAAATACAGGAGACATAATGTTTTTAATAATGTAAAAAGTCACCATATAGCAGGTCAATGATCCATTAACTCTCCTGTGACAGTCCTTTGTTCCAGTCCCTTACGAACTGAAGCAATAGTTGGCTGAATCAGTATAAGAGACTAGGCTACTGATCTTATACTGTTCTTCTAATAAATATGGACTCCTCCCTGCAACTGTAGGGTAAATAGAGTGCCTTACTGTCTTTAGTGCAATTATGCTCATAATAAACCTGAAAAAGTATTTAATCACTCTTTCACAGATGAGGAGGAATTAGGTATTTTAGCCAGCTGAATCTCACTGTTTCTCATAGGTGACAGACACTTAAATGTCTTTCAAGGTCTCATATTTTGTGAATAAGAGGAAAAATGGGGGGAAAAAAATCACAAAATGAATCTGCTGGACACCAGGGAGTGCACATCCCATCCACCGGCACAGGTCTCACCTGATTTCTACCATTCAGTGCAGCCTGAGAATTAAGTACATACTGCATCTCCTCTCCAGCCATAGATCCTAGGAGCAAAAGTATGGCCACTAAGGAAATGAAAAGTAAGTTCAAAGACCTCTCTGGAATTTTATGTTGTAGGTATCTTTTTTAGAAGAACAAGTCATGAAAGAAGGAATCCCATGAAATCTAGCCTCAGGATGGCTTTACCTCACATGGCATGTACAAAGGAAGGAAGAGGGAGGTATAAATTATTCCCTTTGGACATTGTGTGTCTAGAAGAACTTAACCCTAATGGCAATTCCGTGAGAGAATCTAGATCTGTTGTATGAATAAGGGAGATGTGCACAGGGATTCTCTGGATTTGCAAAAAACTTTGGTCTCGCTCTCCTGTGAGTGCTGACCAGCTTCTGTTCCAAGATGAAAAGGTGTAGCTCCTTCAAACATAAGCCTAAAAAATAGAGCACAGCTCCAATGGGGGCTATGAGACTTTGAATTCCTGTCTAACATCTTCCTTCTGTCACAGAGAGGGAAAACACAGTCTCACGGTGGGGCACTGCTGCTCTCAGAAGGACATGTATACATTATGAATGACTGATTTAAGGAGTCACAGCAGAGGACATCCTCTACAACCTAATCACTTGGTAACCTTCCTCAGTACCTATTAACATTTCCCCTGTTCCCCACTTCAAAGCTTGTAAAACGATCATAAATATTGAGTAAACATACTAATACATTTTTTAAAACAGCTTGGAAAAGGCTTTGATTTGATAGTATGCAAGAGAAATTATCAAGCTTTAACTCTTGCCAAGTATTTTTAAATGATTCTTGAAGGAATGACTGAGTTGAAAGAAGAAAGCTACTCATTTAGAGGTCAGCTTTCTAGGCTACAATGCTCAGTGCTAGCCAGCATATGCCATTGCCTGAAGGAATTATCCTAGCCTTTCCCTACTCCAAAATATAGTTTGTGATGTGACTTTGGCAATGTTCAGTTCAGGCACTTACAGGTTATGATCAAATTATGTCATGTTATGATCAGTTTATGTCAGGTTGACATGTAAATATTCTGACTGCTTTTGCTTACTTGTTTGCTGGTAAACAAGTCTACTGATTTCTTTTTTAACCCTATAGTCAAGCTTTAGTTCTGAAGAATTTTCTGTATGTCAGCTCTAATAGGCACCTTTGACATCATCTGCCCAAGTTTGGGTTTGTGGGATTTTTTAAATTAGTTTGACACATTCAGAAAAATGTGATGGTTTTTTTACCCTCCTTTCCATGAAATACTTCCACATTTCTGTCAACAGACTCACTAAGAGCCACATTACATGACCTGACATGGTACTCTCTAACACTGCCTGGCCTTTCTGTTTGCTTCCCATGGGACTACCTTCCAGATACAGATTCAGATACTCCAGTCTGGTGTGAGGAAGTGGACAGTGTTTTGGATTATGCTGTGTCTAGAAAATAATGCTGTGGTAAAAGTTATTTCACAACCCTCAGTGAGCTCTTCCCACTTCCTTCTCACACTGTATGTTCTCCTTGTCCTGCTAATTGACTCCACTGAGGCAATGCTCATGCAGCACAATACACCTGGCACAATGTAGCTCTTGATGATGAATTTTTGTATTTGCATGGTTCATCTGGAGCAAGAACTTCCAATCTCCTCAGGCACTGCAGACTCACCGGAGAACCTTGCAAAGACAGTGTAAGGAAGCAGCAGTTTGAGTTATCATCAATACTTGCATTCCTTTTTTTCCTCCAGCTGTATCTTCAGCCACTTAGATTGATTATTCTTTTTAATTACATCTCATTCAAGCCATGCAATAACTGCTGTTTCACAAACACCTGATGTCTGCAATAGTCAATCCATGGCCTCACACTAAACCTCCACTTATATTCTACATCCTTTATCTCCTTTCCTCACTCCTTTTTCTTCCATTACATCTTGTACAGCACAGCTTGCTAACATTACAGCTTCTTATAACACTTGGTTCTTGCCCCTTCTCTGTTCTCTTAACAAGCATCTCAAAACACAGCCAGAGTAGCAAAGACTTCTAACTGCAGGGACTGCAAGCACTGAGGTTGCTTGTGTATGTCTGCTGTTGCCTCAACTCATCTTTAGTCTGTCATCTCCTCCTCACATTAAATCTCCCATCTCTTTACAGAGCTAATAACATCACATACAAGCAACAGGACTGTTGTCTCACTCCCATTTTCAATCCACAAACATGCAAGATGTATAGTCTGGTGCACTGCAGGATTTGTCAAGTCGTTCTGGTCATGAAACTGTCCTGATTACAGACTCTACAAACTGGTCAACATTTTACAGACACCAGATTAAGACTTTCTTGTTTTTCAAGAAGCAAGAGAGATTTTTCAGATGATAAACTTTATATAATTATATTGTAAGTCAATGTATTTTAGGTCTTTTCCCCTATTAGATGTTATACTGAGCACAATTTAGTGGTTTTGCCTACTGGGACCCCTACTCTTGCTGCTTTCACACTGGTACTTGGCATAGAAATTGCACTATAGGCATTGGTCCATATTTCTTACTCTCTCCGAGAACGGTTTGTGCTTCTCCATCTGCTCGTCTGACTGGACGGATGTCTAGGAATAGTAATGGTTCTGACTCCTTTGCCCACATCCTACATATTCTAAAGCTTCAGTAGGGATAAGTGATGCCATTTTTCACCATTTGTTTCACCAAGAGTTACGTCAAGGTTAGGGTCAAAAATGGCAAGGCAGCAGCTGGCCAGTCCCTTCAGGAGTTTGGCTGCAGTGCTTTCTCACTCTCCTCAGAAAGTGCTGAGTGTAGATTTTTGCTTCGACAGGGGAGGACCTGATAATCCCCTGGTGGGTGATACCATCTGTCTGTTCAGCAACACATCCTGACATCACAGACACGCAGAATGGGCTGGTACACAATGAGCTCTGAGGCCCACAGTGCCCTCACCACTGGGCACCCACCCCACGAGGAGCGGTCATGCCTGTACCACCCCTTTATCTTTGGGTAGTAAAACCTTTAAAGGATTGCGCTCTGTTCCCATTCACTGAAGTCAACGTGGTGGTAGTAACCTGCACCAGCTGAAGGATGGGCCAGCTGATTTCTAGACTGATGCAGAATTAGGCCTCAAACAGCACATCCTTGAGGGGCATTTTTGGAGAACTGCCATTCTAACATAGTTCATGGAGTGAGGACCTGGAACATGGAAGAGAAGCCTGGAAAAGAGGTGAGGGCAAGGAGGGGTAAAGGAGGTTAACATGCTGCAAAATCTTACTTTTATTTAGTAAGGTACTAAATCTTACTTTCCCAATGGATGTTTTCAAGTGTATGTTTAATTGATATTCTTATGTGCCTCTGGCTACAGCACTTACTGCTTTATTCCATTAGGATTCACAGTTTACAGCATTACATTATTTGGAAAGATGAAACAGGTAGAATTCAGAAATAATGGAATAAATCATTCTGCCTCATAAAATCATCCTCCTACCTTTCCTCCTGTCTGCACCTGAAAACACAGTTCTTGTTTTTCTGTTGCAGCCAGTACATTACATGTCACCCTTAGGACATTTGCAGTAACTTTGGGAGAGGAGAAATAAACTTCCCTTTGCCATGGAGCACAGAGATAAAATGTTCACCCACGGGGAAAAGGAATCAATATATAGATTACAACAAAAATATTCACAAAGGTGTCCAATCACTAGAACATCTGAAGTACAAAGTGCAGGCAGGTTTGCACCAGTAAAGGCTTTTACATTGCTGGCAAAGAGTTCCTTAATAGTGGCCATCATGGACAAAGCCAAATGAGACTCAAATCTGCTCCACTGGAGTCTCTGCCTCAGTGGGGAAGTGCACCTTTCTCAAAGTGCTGGAGCCATTAAGCCAAAATGCTATTTTGGTTACCCTGCACCGCAATGAGAAGGTTTCTGAGGGAGAACAGGTCAGCAGGACCCTCGTCAGCTTCCATTTTTCCAGGGGGGAGAGAGAACACAGCCCGACTGTAAGGAATAGCTGCATCCAGCAGCCTTCCCAACTTCATAGCAACTAGGGAGCCCAAATCAAGACTTTTTTTTTTCTTTTAGTGGACTCTAGTGACAAGTGAACAAATGAACAAAGTAACAAAAGCTTCTAAGTCCTAGAATTCCTAATTCAAGGCAGATATGAGTGGCTTTTCCAGCTTTTCTAGGACAGGCAACCTTAACTCTGCATTCTTTGATTCCCTATTTGTTCTTGATGTTCTAAAAGCCATTATTGATACACACTTACAACTGGACATTTACAAAGACTGTGCCTAAAGAAAAAAGAAGCAGCCTTTGGGATTTGACTGCACAACCTTGAAATGTACTTGTCAGTGAGTCCTGTCCTAATCAGACATCCACTGTCTCCCTGAAGAAAGTCCCATCATCACAGTGAGCTAATTTTTTCCACTGGGAAACATAAATACCACATTTCTGCAAAAGTGGTAGGCTCACAGTCCAATGGTCAGTACACATCTGCTTAGGCTTCAGAGTATAGGAAAGGATAGCATTTTCCTTATACCTACTGAATTCCCAGAGGATGGATGTTCTTCTCAAACTACAGGAGGAGACTGAAATACAGTTTCCATCAATCAGTAGATGGAGTCAACAGGACTACAATGTTAGGAAAAAGGACCTTACTTCTTGTTAGAAGCAGGAAATTAAAATGCATACTCTAATACTAGATGTACCCATAAGAATTAACAACAAAACTGCTTTATTCAATCTAAAAATAAGTTCTGCCTACTGTCCATGACTTCTGCATCCTCAACCATTTTTCTCTTTAGGGAGGTTTTTGGGGGAGGTTTGAGTATTGGAGCAAGTTCTCACACTGCCATAATGCTGAATCATGGAGATTTTAGTGAAAGAATTACAGCATTGCCACAACAAAGCCGCAATCCTTGCAGTCCCAAGATATCTTTAGGATGTGAAAAACCCAGCATGTACATAAAATCCTTTTATCAGCTAATAACAAATACTACCATTATTTTCTTATTTAAATGTTAAGACATCAGCTATAAAGCAATAAAAACATCAGTCTGAAGTTACTCCTCTCTTGCCCTTCTCCCCACTGAAATTACCATATATAAAGCAGAGATACTAAAAATACTTGTCATTGTACAGCTCTAAATATATATAAAGCTGAGGATCAAACTCTGAAAGCTAATTTGTTCTATCAAATCTCATCTAAACATAGAGGAGTTGCAAGCAAGCGGGCTTCTGCAACTCATGGGACAGGAACACGAAAAAGCAGAAGTTTTATAAACTGCTCAAAAAGGAGCTGTTTGTTTACTTACTTCTTTACCTTTTGGACAAATACTGTTGTTCTATTCTTCTATTTTTTGTAAATAATAAAGAGGAATTTACTATAATATTCCTCCTTGAAGCAATGTTTTCTAATGACACACACAACGTATGGGTGGGAAAGACAAGCAGAGAGGAGAGAAGAGAGAAAATAACTCTTCACACTGCTAAGGTCATGGCAACCTTGAGTGCTCCTCTAAGGAAAGATCTGGCATCCTTTCTTCAAGAGCTTATACCTATCACAAGGGTCTATTTGCAGTTAACTCTGTGAAAGCCTTCTGGCACTACAGAGCAACGCTCAGCAACACAGGATTTCCACAAGAGAAGGCAACAGAGTGAAAAAGGGGCAACATGACAAACAAACATACAACCAACTTATTTTCAAAACGTGTTCAGCAGCAATAAACTCACTGATAGCAGCTTCAGCTCAAAGCCTGGGAAGCCCCAGCCCCTGCTGCTATGATCTGTGCTGGGTTGTCTGACGGTAGGAAACGAAGGCAGGGCTTGACGCAGCAGACCCACAGGAAGCTGAGGCTACTGTGTAAAACTGCTTTGCAACGCACGCGTCCCGCTCAAAGCCGACTCTGCTTCCTGCACCTTAAGCATCAGAAGGGATTTAATTTCCCTGCAAGGGCCCATGAGAAATGAACAATACAATGTGCACAGTGGGCATAATCCTTGACTCTTGTTGACGCCACACAGAAATCCATTCTGTCTTCTTCTAATCCTTGCGCACAGCCGAAGCTTGCATGATGAAGCTGAAGGGACAGGAGCTATTTATAGCCTTTAATTTCATCCTGCATCAGTGGATTTTCAGGCAAAGGAAACAGAGCTTTTAGCTTGTTTCCCTTTTTAACCTGTTCAGTGCTCACAGCTTGGAGAAGTCAAAATGGTTTTATTTCAGAGCCATTTAATGGTTTCAAGGAAATAAATATCCAAAAAATAGGTCAAAACCACTAACGGTTCAAAGGCACGATTTCCTCACAGGTCAGGAGAGATGCAGGGTTTCCCACTGCTGCCCCTACAGCTCTGCAGATGCAGTGTTACAAGGGGATATGCAGAGCAATGTAGCTCCCCATGGCTTCAAGGGCTACACAGACAAACCACAAACAGAAGGATGCACCTATCACTCCTACTGTGCTTGGTCCTCAATTCCCATTTTCTGGTTTGTTTTCCATTTCCCCCTTTCAGCTGTGTAGCCTCCTGCTCCACTGGCACCCTTTTCACTGCGGTCACACCATTAGAGCAGATGAGTTTCTTGCAGGTACACAAAGCAGACTGAGAGCTGCCTCGGTGAGATAAGAGACCTCCAGAGAGACTGGAGCCTCTTAAACCCCCTAATCCACCAGGCATGCGACACTCGCCGCTCGCGAGCGGACCCGACGGAACCACTCGCAACAGCTAAACCTTGCACCAAGTTCACACTTCTTGTCTGCATTTTTACAAGCTCATTGCCTATTCAGTGTTTTTCTCGTTACTTTTGTTTTCTGGGATTTGACATTCTAAATCTAGGATGGGATCTATTTTGCTTTGTCAGGCATAAGTGAATGAGACATAAGGAATCTTTTTTTCCTTCCCATGCACAGGGGAATAAATTTTGTGAACATGATTCTACTAAGAGCTGTTGGTGAACATGAATTTGTCTTTGTTTTGTCTACAAAACCCCATTCCAGCAAAACTGAATAGCCTAATGTGTATTTGTAAAGCACATGCAAAAAGAAACATTAAAAAGCAAGAACAAATTATAATAAACATTCACAAAAACATCTGTAGAAGAAGAAACTAAAGAAACTAAAACAAGAAGAAACTAAAACAAATGCCAGCGAAAAAAGAAGAAATCTAGGTATTAAAATCACATGGTCAAACTGATTAACAAGTTGCTCATTTAGCCATGTAAGTTAATACTTGTATAATTAAGCAGCCTATCTATCCCAATGATCACTCTACACAGCAATGGCTGGCTGGCTACTCCCATGCAACTGACCTGGAAGCAGAGCTGGCCCAGGGATGATGGATAACTACCTGAGATTAAGGAGCAGGCTTTGACCCACCTCAAAACACAATGACATTCAAAAAGTCTAGCTAAACGATTTACGTTCCAGATGAAAATCCCAAACTTGCACTCTGCCAATCTATTGCAACAAAAAATAAAAATCAGTAACAGAAACCAAACCATGAGGCAAACCCAAGCAACACTAACCCTTTTAACAGAAGACCAGCAGCACAACATCACAGTGAGTGACAAGCAGAAAGCCAGAAACATCAGAGGTGGGGCACGGGTGTGCAGTAAATTAACTGCACTTCTGCATTACAGCTACAAGACCAGACCAGTGCTTTTTCTAAAATTAAAATGGCACCCAGATCTGGAGATCAGTTTTTGAGACATCACTATACAGAAAAAAATTTCAAAGCTTTGTTGTGTTTTCCTTTTTATTCTTTTTTTCCAGCCCAGACCATGGGAGTTAATTCTAATGTCTGAAAAATACCAATACATCCTTTCTTTTTTGCCTTCTTCTCCCTTTATACTTCCCCTCTCCTTGATCGTATCTTAATTTCTAAAGAGCCTCCATGGGGGATATCCTTTTATCTTAAAACTAAACTTACTACACCAAATGACTGATGGTATAAACCTTTACAGCTTCAACAAAGGCCACAAACTTTGCTAATTGGTAAATTGACTTATGTTATCTATTTTTTTTTTCTTTTGGTAAATTTTGAGTCAAATCTCTTTACTGAGGATTACAAATTCACCCTTATTTCCTGCTCATATGTTAGTATTCACACTGGGTCAGGATTTTTCAAATCAGTTTAAGAAAATTAAACACCCTATGGCCATTGCTCTTCAAAAAGATCAGATACCTTCCTCCCTCAGGAACCTAAACAATCCTACACGTAGTCAAATCCTTCTCTCAATTACATTAGTGAAGAAGCAGAGTTATCCAGAGGGGTTTTGCAGATATGGCAGAGAGGCCATGAGCTCAGATTTAACTTCTGGAGAGTGACATGTACAATGCATCTTTCCTGACCTACAACATTTGAGGAAGTATTGATCAGATTAAACTACTGGACTAGAAATAAGACAGGATTTTGAAGGGAGATACACGCGTACATATATAAAAATAAATATAAAGCTATATAAAAAATAATAATCTTTATAGTTACACAATACTATTCTATATCAATGGACAGCATTTCCCCAAAAAATAGCAGTGCACATCAATGCAGCTGTTCTGATGTCAACTTGGAATACAAAGTTTACATGAAAGAAATCTTGCAGCTTGCTCCTCCAGCCCACCCAAACGTGGACTGCTGCGATTCCTACATATTCCTCACAACCTGTCCCTCAAAGAGAGCATTTGTATCCACATGGAATAAACAAAACAAGGAATCCCTTGAATCCATGGAAGAAAAGTCCAGAAGAACAAGTCTGTTTGGGGAGGAGGGGAAAGCAAAATCAATAGACATATATAGATAAATCCCATGACCAGACTTGCAAAAATAAATGAAAAACCATTTTTTATGAGCATCTTGTCTGAGATTTTTGGAACTCTTCTGTGAAAGAGCCAATGTGACTTAGATAAAGGCTTAGGCTTTAATAAATAATTTCTCCTCTCCTCATCTACCTGCTCCATTAATCTGGCCTTCCCTCTCCTGCCAGATCTGCTAAGAGGACATAATCTCCCAGTTGTGACATCAGTGTCTGCTGCTGTGGGGAATGGCTGGCAATGCCACTAATACAGGATTATGGTCAGCATGTGGCTGTGTGTGCCAAGGCAGGCACACAGATGTGGGGAATGATCCTGAGCTGCATCCAACTGCTTGCCTCTGTTGAAGCTCACCACTGGAATAACACACCCCACAGGGCTGTGGAGCAGGTCTGCAGGAAGACACTGCCTCTCTGCAGGAACAGCCATCCCTTTGGCATTGATTCCACACAGGCAGCTGAAATCCTGCATGGTTTCTACATTCAGTCTCTCTACAGAAGCAAGTTTGGGAAGCTGGACTGTCCTTGTTGCATGGCCCCATGGGCGTCTGCTCCAAGTCTCTGCTGGGTCTCATTTCATCATTATCCCTATTTTCCTATCCAGTATCTGCATACCTAAAAATGCATGGATTTTACAGAAACCATTCCTTCCTTATTTATTCAACAGACTATGTCCATATCTTTACTGACACATTTACACAGAAAGACAACAAGATCAGAGTAGTTTTCTGACTGAGAACAAGACCCACTGAGATCAGTATCCAAAACTGAACAGTTTAGCCTGGCAGATCTAGCCTGAAAATTTTGCATAAAACCAGAGTAAACCTCATCAACATCCAGAGTTTTTTCATGACCCAAATCTAAATGAAAATCTGCTGGCATAACCCTTCCACATGTACTACATCTCTGACATAAAGACAGGATCCACGTCTGAAACAGAAGTCATCTGAATTCAAACTTTCCTCTCAAGTAAAAAAACCACAAATATGGGAATTAAGTTTGATTTTGTACGGAAGATTGTACATATGATGACAAACAAGAAAAGCACATTCCAGTTTTAGAAGTATGAATAGTAAATCATATACTGTTTAAATAGTTCAGTATATATATGTATTGGAAACTACCCCTAAAACTAAAATAACTTTTTGAAAAGTGATCCACACATCAACTTTGAATAGATGCAGTTAGTGCTACTGCAACTCTCCCTCCTCTTTCAACAGAATATTTTTGAAGTGATTTTAGGCATAAATAAAGCGTAACAAGAATCACCCCAAAGAAATTTCCTGCTTTTGTCCACAGCCCTTCAAGGAATATTCTCCTTGCCACGTATTCATTTATAGAGTTGGTTATGAATGAGTAATGACAGTAACACAAGACACTTTTGGGACACTACGAACCAAATCTTCATTACGTGGAGAAACACAAGGAGGCAAAATGAAGAGCGAATTCCTGCACAGTCTGCAGTTCAGAATGGCTTCTAAATCTGTGCTCCAAGATGCTGTCTTTTTGTCTGTTACTGTAAACTCTTCCAACACAATGAATAATTAAAAGCAGCTAGATTACATGGTATATCACATTAATGACCAGAAAACAGGCATCTATATCATCTGCCCACTTCTCACTTTTATTACCTACAGCACTGCTGACCCCAGTCACCTCCTGAGTGTTATTCCCATTGAACCTACTCTCTACAGCCTGGAGCCAAGAGGCCTAATGACACATAGCTTAAAACAGAAGTCATCAGCAATGCCAGCAGTGCTCTCCACTTGGGAACTGTAGCAATACCACTTGTAACTGCACCTACCTCAATCACCACACAGGTTTTGAAAAGGCTGTTTCTCAGATTTTTCACAATAGCATGCTCCTTGGCACAGAGCAAGTGTGGCAAAACTTAGTCCCAGAGATAACAGATCTCACCACGTTGTGGAAATGTGGTAGGAACAGAAACTTGATTAGCAACCCTGCATGCCATCAACATTCAATGCACTCTGCCTTCTTCTCTGAAGAACAGCATCAGTCGCCACAGATTTGCCAGGAAAGAGAGGAGGGGAAAAAACCAAACTGGAGAGGCTTTCAGTGGTAGGGCATATCTGAACTTAGATTTGCTGTGGAGTAGTATGCATAGTATCCATAGTAAAGAAATCAAACCAAAGTAAGGTAAGTCCTCAATTAGTTTGTGTGGTATCCAAGTACAATGCCAGTAAGAGAGGAATATGATATTAACAGAAGAATTAGCAAGGCAATTAGCTCAAAAACTATTTGTGAGAAGTAGCATTTCTCTTCTCTAAAAATTATTTCATCTTGTTTCTACTGCATGTTGACGTTCCCTCGAAGACCTCTTCCCCATTTTCTCAGCTATGTAACAAGAAAAAAGCAAAAAATATCACAGATCATAATTTCAAGTATTTACAGCACAGTCAATCACACAAAACCCACATGTGTGTCCGGCACATCTGCCACCATCCTGCATGCAAACAAAAAAAAAGGATCCAAGACATGCAACAAGATTTTCAGCACGTGAGTTGCAATGATGTATTTGCAACGCGGCATCACGGCTACAAGCTGCCCTACAGGGGCACAAGCAGATGGCTTGATATTATTCTCCAGACCTTGGATTGCCAAGTGGTAATAGGGCTGTAAATCACCACCTTAAAAAAATCAGACTGGAAGTGTAAATGTGTGGGTTTATTTCTCTGTCAAAACGTGCATGGTATATCTATATTGCTGCCTGTTGTACAAATATTTTCTTCTTCAAGAAGCTCTACATGTGACGTTCTGGCTTAACAGCTGGCCAGCCTCCAGTAGTCCAGAGAAGCAGCACCTACTTGCAGACATCACTTAGAAATATAAGCCACACTTCAGAAGGAAGAGACTGGAGATGGATTCAGATTTTCTAAATGTTGAATGAAATACTTCAGATCACCTCAGCTCTCAAACTGTCATGATCCTATCAGATATATATGAAATACAACAGAGGAAATGTTACTTTCTCTCTACTTCTCAAAACAGTTAAATCTCTTCTTAACCCCTAAACTCTGCACTGCTTACACAACAGTCTGGGCTATGACTAACTCCAGACTCCCACCACCACCAAACTGCACTGCACTTTGCTACCTCATCTCTGCCCACTCCAAAGATCACTGAAGTCAGTAAAATGCTATCTGTTGAGAGCAATGGCTGTGGATCAGGATCTGTAGACTCCAGGAAGTTTACCCAAGCTCTCATCTGGTACTATTTTTGGTTTTTTTCTCTAGATTAAATCAGACCATTGAATCTGAGACATTTTAGATAATATTGATGTTAATCTGGGAGTGGGGGGAGCAGAGGTGGCAGCACTAAATAATTAAGCTTAAGTACCCTATTAAAGGATGAATTATTTAATCTCTATCTTGTTATAAAACAGAGAATAAAATGGAAAAGGATAGGCTTCAATAGGTGCTGCTGGTACTATTTAACAATTGAAAGTTTGAAACTGAAGAAATCATTTTTTTCCAAGTCGGTTATGGACCAAAAGTTGATGAAAAATTCTAATGTGTGGGACAACAGTGAACCTAAAAAAGAACTTGATGACAAACTGAGAAAACTTTTGAAGTGGAAAGGGGAGGGAAAACATTACTTCTGCTCAGCTAGAAAGACGACAACATTATTTAACACGTGAAAAACGAGACACAAATTCAGAGTTTCTATAACTGGTGGTGTCTCAATGATATATTAGATTTCCTTTTTATCCTCACTTCCTCGCCAGGAGGTATAAATGTCACCTTCACTTCCCTCTCTGTCTCCACAAGGTCAGGGAGCTTTACACCTTTCTTCCTGGGATGACTGTGAATCTTGCCTGTTCAGCACGCTGCCACAGAGACTATTGATCTCTGCAGTTGTACCACAGTCAATGACAGTTCCTTAGGAAACTTAGTTGGAGAAGTCTGCCCAACCAGAGGAATCTAGGCAGGAAAAATAACTGAAAATAAGTGTGATTATAGAAGGGGTTTCAAGAATCATCCCCTAGGAGAATTTTGAGAAAGAATGATGATAACCAAGAATGTTGTTTTGGTAGTGACCAAATTCAAATGAAAGAGACTAAAAAACAATTCAGTCAACATCCAACTTGTCTCTCAGGTTAGTCCAACAGGGATGAGAATGCCTGTATTTCAGTATGGCTATTGTAACAAGCATTAAGCATAAGGCACTCAAAAATTGCCTGAATGTCTTCAAAGAACAGAGAATGCTAATACTTTAAGGCCGAATGATAAGCTTCTAATAGCCAGTACTGAAATCAGTTTCTTAATCACTCCTTAATAGCAAATTGGTTTTTGGAAGTCTAATAACTTAAAATCACCAAGATTTTAAATACTAGCCCTGAATGAAAGATGTTGGAAGATATTCTTTGCTATTAAATCTATAAATAGACTCAGAATTTAGCCTAGTTTCTAATTCTCACTGATATGCCCAACAAGACAATTAAAGTGTTTTTGCAGATAGAACAGTTTTCTTAATAAGCAGCTCAGACACCAAAATCTCCAGTCAGTTCATAACTGCTTCATTAGCACATTCAGCTTAGGAGTTAGGAACAATTGCTTACTTGAATTACGTACCTAACTTAGTCCTTCTTTTTTTTCCAGAAAATTTACCAGTTAAAGATTAATCTAAGTTAAATGCATTTATCCTCTTGCATTATAAACTTGGAGGAAAAATGAAGAGATCCTGAGATGTAAGAAGCAGTGACATTTAGAATCACCAGCACCATCTATCACTGAAATCAATGTAAGCATGAATCTGGGGGAATTATTCCATGACCCAGTGAGCGGATGGATAAATCTTCTCAATAACACATTCAGGGTCTCCCTAACAATACAGCACCCTGATTTTCTGTTTAGGAAACAAAGGGAACAGGGAAAAGGTAAGAGCTATAGGAAAGCCTAAATTCAGGTTAGGAGTAAAAGGAAAATTCAGATTTTTCCCACTGTCACAACAAAAAGACACTCAAACCTGGCGTACTCCTTGTGTTCTTGCATGGATGACACCGTGCCATTGCCAAGTGTAGCATGTTGCACTTGGAATTGGGCCTACCCAACTGCATTAAAATTCTGATTCAGAACATTAAAGATTAGATTTATAGCCCATCCTACAGTGACTACAGAAACACTGTCAAGCTAAAACCGGAGGCTCTGACATCACTCCACGAGTAAGAAGAGCACAAGAGCAATGGTGGTTCTGTGTCAGCCACAAATGTGACATTTTTCAGGGGCGGGGAAGGGAACGAGCGGACGCATCCGCGCTCGCCTGAGCAGACAGGCAGGCACACACACAAAGACACAAATCTATCCTTGTGCCAGCGCTCACTGCTCTGTCTTCCTCCAGAAGCTACACCCACTTATGTTGATTTGCTCTGCAGATACTTTTAGAACCAGATCAACCTGTGCAAATCCACAGAACCACAAAATCCAGTGGAGCGGTGCCAGTGTGCAGCAGAGGAGAATCTGAATCTTGCTGTACCTTTGACTGAAGGGTTTTATGAGGGAGGGAATTCCTTTTCTTTCAGCTTATTTAAATGGCCTGCAGTTACTATGGTTACTCTTAAAGCATTTGAAATCTGACTGCATGATGCAATTGGTGAAATGACAAGGCACAAAAATTGATGTTCCTGTGAAACAGGCTGTTCACCCAGGACAGAAAACCAAAGACTGTAAATAGCTGATGGTGAGGATCTCCTATTTAGCCTATTGGCTCCACCTCAAACACTTTTCAGTTCTATCAAATTAGCATTTCCACTGTAGCTCTCTTGGTGACATGGGGAACAAGTGCTTTTGTTTCAACAAAGCCCACTATGTGAAGTTCACTCCACTGAGGCTTTAAGACAATAGAGAAATGCCATTCAAAGAGGAGGAAACAATGAGCTATTATCTCTCTCATTTATCTGGCCTATCCATCAGACAGAGAGCAAGAAAATCTTGTTGCTTTAACAAATTATGTCATAAACTGCAAAAGAGGCTGCAAACACTCTCTCCTCCTGCTATGGCTGCATTTGCTGAGTGTTAAGGAGACTTAGAGTCTCTGAGTGTTTGGTCTTGTCCATTTTCACTCATAGGCTTTATGAAAATACTGCACCCAGCATTGCAACAAATGCCTCGTTAAGCTATAATGAGTTAATGAACAGAATATGGGAACACAGGAGCAGCCACTGATCTCTCTCGAGCACAGTTAGTTATACAAATACCAGTGTAGACATTTTCAGCCTAATAAAACCTGTTATTTTAATAATGTTGAAAGTGTTGGTGTAACTTCTTTTTATCCACACTCATTTTAATTCATTAACCTGCCCCGGGCTGACTATGCAATAGCTTACCATCTCTTCTTCATCCTTAGCCTGGTAGCCTGTGTGACAACAAAACAAAGAAAAAAGGTGGAGGAAGAAGGAATTGTTTGTTAAATGAAATCTAAATGATGGATTCAGACAGATGTTTTCCATTATTAAAAGGAACTGAAGCATTACTTTTCCAAAATACAAGAGTGCAAATCTAATGCAAGATAGAAAGTCCTGCTTTTTTTTATTCATCAACTATGACCTAAGTTGAGGATACCCAGTTTTGCTCTGCAGCAGAGGCTGCCATAATGACACCTCCAGTATGGCATGGAATTGCCATTTCAGGCTCTCATCCTACATCACTGATGCCCCTGAGAGCTGGGCTACTGACTCCACAGGACTAAGGATTAAACCTTTAGGTCTCAGCACAGTTGCCACACATCACAGGAGTAATACCAACTGAAGGCTTCTGGCAGCAAGGGACGCAAAAGTTCATGGTTAAAAAGCTGTTCCCTTGGCCTTCTGAAGCTTCCACTTCTGATATTGCCTCTCAAAAGCTGTGTCATGGTAGTAAATTTGTAATGAGAAAGATGTCCAGCACCCCCTCAAATATAAGCCAAAATTCTAGAACCAAATCAAAGATCTTTGAGTGAAGTCTCAAGAGAGACAGGACTCAATGTTCATGAAGTTATATTTCAATGAAAATATCATCTCTAGGAGTCACAAGTTGCACTCCAAATGACAGGGGATCCCTTTTGACTCATCCTCTCCAGTACATGTCCTTAGCTCACCAAACACTTTTTAATCTGATGCCTTCAGCTTTAACAGCAGCTTTTTACTAAACCCACTTTAGTTACTCCCTCTAAAATGATGTGCTTATGTCAGCATAGGTTTAGGGCTTTGTTTCTAAAAACTCCTTCTAGGCCACAGTGCTTTCAGGACTCAAGGCACCTGTTCCTTTTTACAGCACTACATCAATGGCAGAAGCAAGGCCAGAATCCACAGACAAAGCTCCACCAGTCCTGCAGTGCCAAGAAATACTTGTACTATTCAGTTTCATCAGATATGAACTGCTGCATAAAATGGAAATTAAAATGCACTCAGCCAAGTCTCTGGACTGCAGATTTGGGATGTAACAACACACTGACCTAAACAGCAAAGCATCAACCATGTCCTTAAACACACCTCCCACTCCTAATGGCTAGCAAGGCCCCAAATCCTTTGCATGACTAATGTAGGGATCTTCACCTCTGCATATGCAGGTCATGTAAAGGCAGGAAGGAGGGCTGAGTGAAGGGGCCCTAAGGCTTCTCCAAGCTTTTGGACAGCATGCTGTATTGTTAAGCAGCAGCAGGAGAATGAGAACCCTGGATGTACAGCATCTGTTTGTGTTTCAGCAGGCAGAAGATGGCTGGCTAGGCTACAGAACAAGCAGCAGGGGCCCTTGCTTTGCCAGTACAGCCTTACCTTACAGAAAAGCAGATGAGGAGGAACTCTCTTCATTCCCTGTGCCCTTAAGGTTACTGCAGCTGAAGATTGCACTCAGCACTGAGTGATTCTACCCTGGAGGGCAGCTGACCAATTGACAGATCAAAAGATAAAGAAATGTTCAGGGAAATCATCACAGAATGAAATCTTGTATCCAATAATGAAATAAATGGCAGATTAACCAGTGTGACTTTAACTCTTAAGTCACACTAATAGCCTTATCATGATTCCCAGCATTTGTATTGCCTCTGGATTAGAAGAGTTGAAGGCATTCTTTGATGCTAAAATAGCAGTTGTATATCTCAGAGGATATGGCAAACCACCATCATAAACACAAGAAGTATGTTTGATCACACAGGTTTTAGCTACATCATACTCTCACACACATTTTAGTCTGTAAGTCTTGCCATCCAGTTCCACAGGCTCTTCATCAAAACTGTTACGTTACAGCACTCGGGAAAAAAATAGGAGTGAGGGCAGGGAAGCAGACAGAAAAATTCCCATTAAAAATATACTCTGGGAGGCCATTACAGTATCCATCAAACAGCAAAATTAACAGAATGGTGGTTTAGGGGATATATTTCCAAAACATCAGAGTCAACATTTCCACCTTTTCTAAGAACTATTTGGTAATTTAAGAGCTTAAGATGCTACTTCTGCAACCCAGACCAGCAGTATGGATGTTACACTTTTTTTACTCCTATGTTTCCTTCACAGCAATTTTCTGGCTAGGGTTCCAGCATGCAATGGAAAGGCCACAGCAGCCACTGAAAAAAAAAATTGAACCTAATCATACAAGGTGCTGGAAATTAAATGATTAATCAGCCATCAATGCAGAATGCTTCAGAGGGATTTGTACTGGTGAACCTGAATGCTAATGTTGCCAACCTGCTCTTTTACATCTGTGTATGTTTCTCAACCTGCAGGATGAGTGGATAATCCATCATATCAGGTGATATGATGGTTTCTGATGAAACATTGAAAAACCCCAAAAATTGAACACCACTGAAGTCACCAGAATGGGAAAATATAATAGCTTTGTGCTCCATTTGCTTCTTTCCTTTTAGTTGCTTTTAAAATTGAAGACCCCTTTAATTTCTCCCCACAGGTTGGACACTTTCATCTTACATTCTACAATCTCTACTCATGTGCTGCTTAGGTGTTCCTCACTTCATTGTTTGCTCTGGAAGTTAAACTCATATAGTGACTGCAAGTTTATGTTCCAGATTAGTAACATCATTTCACTAACATCACTGAAAAATAAAGGACCTAAGGAGTGATGTCAGCAGGGAACATTTCAGTATGATTCTCAAAACAAAAGAGCAAAGGACACAGACCCACTAAAAGGCAGGGCATGGATATAGCAGGCAACTGCCAAATCCACCCCATCAAAGAATTCAAGATTTTGACAACAATTGTGTTCCTCATTTATCTCATTTTGCCTAAAAGCTTCTTCCCAAAACCAATCCCATTGTGAGCATTTGCTTCTATTTCAATATCTCGAATAATTAACAAGTGTCTCATGAAGCTAGGACCTAATATGGAGACAGGGTCCTTTGAGCACATTTCTGTGCTAAAACATCTAACACTCCTAGATGTCATTAGAAACCTCAGAGCATCTGCATTTGGAACACTCTACAGCAGCAGTTCTGGAAAGACATTGAAAGGAAAGGTTCTTTTCATCCCTTTCTCAGAAAGCCTTACAGTTAACTAAAATTCCTTGAAATAATACAAGCAATAGGACAGGGAACTTGTGCCTCAAATTGTGCCAGGGGAGGTCTAGGTTGGATACTAGGAAAAATGTCAAGCCCTGGAGCAGGCTGACCACCATCCCTGGAGACATTTAAAAGATGTCTAGATGTGTCACTTAGGGACATGGGTTCAGTGGTGAACTTGGCAGTACTGAGTTAATGCTTGGACTCTGATCTTAAGAGGTTTTCCAACCTAAATGAATGATTCTTATACATCACAGGTGTATAGGTTAAATCAGATATCTATTTGCATAATATATACAAAACAGATATCCATTAATTTATCTATAATTACATGAGTAATATTACACCACAGATGCAGGAGAAATTACTATGCACACAGCACTGAAGACTTTATGGAAATACATTAATTACAAATGAGAATCAGAATATCACTTAGCATTTAATCTTTTCTTCTGATCCAGAATAAAAGGAATGAGACCCTATTCCTCCACTCACACGTGTGTAGGTGCATGCAGACATTTTTCCTTACCTGTCGATAAAGGAGAGATTTGTCTCAACAAGGGCCCTTCAGTACCCTGACAGCTGTGACAGCCACTGTCATGACAGCTTATCAAAAAGAGGACATAGCATGATACCAGTATGTAAAAATCCCTTCCTCATTTCTGCCCTTTCCTTGACATTTTTTGTTGTTTGCTGCCAACACTCCTTTACATTGTAGGATTATCACTGACAGACATCATTTTAGAGTAAAATTTATAACAAATTAAAGATGTGGCTTTCTTATGTCATCATTAATTCAAAGAGCCATGAGCTTCATAAAAGCATAAAATTCACTAAAGGTCACATCCACTGTCCAAAGAAGTCAAAACTGTATTTCCAATGAATTAAAATCTGATGAGTATGGATGAAACCCTAAAACTATAACAGGAAACATATTTCATTAAGAGATCACTTAAGAAGATCATAACCCGCTTCAAGGACTAATTTGAAAGGTCTTTATTTTAAAACTAACTTTATGGTATGACCAGCTTTACAAGCAAATTGTATGGTCCCTTTGAGAGACTTCACCTTGCATCTTACCTGAGGATGAAGCTGCAATGACAGCAGCTACAAAGAAATCACAAGCTGGGTAGATTTATGTTTATAGAAACTAGAAAAGTGCTAACAAGGGAAACAGTACTTTTCACAGGTTCAATGCAGAGCTCTTCTGGTCTTGGTTTTAGGTCTGGTTTGATCAGAATCAATCTTTTTAATTCCCTCCTAATTCTTCCCCCCAAGTCCTTTCTTTTCTTGTCTGCCTGTAAGTGAAGACCTTGAGAAGATCCATGTTTGAGGGCCCATGCCCACCTTTTGTGAAAATGAATAAACAAGCATTAACAAAAACCACAAGCTGCTTAATTTGGGGCCAATTACTGTCTTCTATATCATCCCAGCAAATCCAGCTATTTGTGAATTGGAATAAGAACAACTGTCTGCATCATCCCATAGGCTGTTTTGACAACACCACTTCTACCTCATCTTCAGCAAAGTTAGCTACCAAGATTTTAGTTCACACCTGAAAATGAAGAATCGCTAATTTTTTTTCAAATTGGGTTCAATGACAACACTGCAAGTCAAAATTTTAAAACATTTTTATCTAGGACTTCTAATTTACACTGCCATTAACTTTCTACTTTGCCATTAACTTTTTTCATACTTTGCTTTCTGTGATCTGATCAATGGGAAATAAATGGACATTCCCCTAAGAACTCTGTGGTTGTCTCAAGTTGTGCACTTAAAAATTCAACCAATCAAAAAACACCTTATGGGAGATATTTCACATATTTATTAGTATACACATTGAATTAAATAGGTTCTCTTCAATTGGCTCTAAGGATCTTTGCTCACCTCACAAGAAATTCTCTCAGACAGGTAAAATAGTCTTCAACGCTGACATGAGACCTATTTGCTTCAGCAGTGAACACATTAAGATGCACTAGTAGACTAAGGTAGGAGGAACTCATACTGAGTTCACTATTTGCTATAAATCTCAAAAATACTTCTGGGAATTAAGTTCCAGCTATATTTTATTTGATAAAGAGGATTTAGTAAAAAAAAAAAAAGAAAGAAAAAAAAAGAAAAAAAAAGAAAAAAGTCTACTTTCTAATCCATAATACTAAAGCCAGTCTGCAATACAGATGCTGTGGTGATGAACATTTCCCTGGTGAAACAGTTGCAGGATCTGGTTATTAAAACACTGCACTGAGATGCAGAAATATGAATTTTAGCTCACAGCTGTGTTACAGAATTCTTCAGCAAGTCTGAGATGATACTTAATTCCTCTGTGATCAACATATTCAATGAAGTTTATTATTTTTTTTATAATATCCATGATGCACTTACTGAATCCAGCAAAATAGGGTTTGAATCACATTTCAATCCCAACAGTGCCACTGTAGTATTGAGTTCTGACACCAATTCCTCACCATGGGAAGCCGGCTGGCAAAGGAAGCTGTGGTTAAAAAATACACCTGCAAGTGTCTATCTACAAAACCAATTAAAAACTGGCTGCCCTATCAGTAAGAAAGGGATATACTCACCCCTGCTGAACAATTCCCTGATAAAATCCTATTGACAAGGTAAAATTCCCAGTGCCAGCTCCACAGGTCTGTGTAATTCACCAAGTGCAGCTAGAATGGCAGCTCTGTAAGACCCGAGGGCTCCAGGTCTGTCACGGGATACACCAGGCACAAGGGACAAACCAACAGCAGCAAGAAGAGAAGCACATCATTTCAACCAACCATCCAAAAGGCATTGTTTCCTCCCTGGCATATCACAGTACCTGAGAAGACATCAGCTCTACAAAACTGCCATAAAGGCAAAACAAAGAGAATCCTCATCCTTTGATTATGCATGAGCTTGGTTCCAATGACAAGAGCTGTATTAATGAAATGCCCTTGATATTTACATGGACATTGCACTAATTTCCACAGGGACAGCTCTTTTCCAGGGGTGTTAAACACTAGGCTGATGGCAAAACAAGCAGGACCATAAGAAAAGGAAATTATGAAGTCAGTTTTCCTATGGGTTTGTGTGACAGTTAGTTTCCAGTGAGGTGCAGACTTGAATTTAAAATCTTCTTTAGGCTACAATTGTCACAACAGAGCTTTTTCACTCGTAGCTCTGGTGCCTAGTAAAGGTTATACCTGTGATGCTCTTTTCTCAGCAGAGTGTTTATGAACCCCCTCTCATGCACTGTGGAGGCTGTTATCTTTCTGGTCAAATTTGGGTTAAACTGGCCAACACATCCATAGCAGGAATGGAAAATGATGGAAAACAAGCTTGGTAAAATGGTTCATGATCACATAAGCCTTAATCCCTCATGAATCTAGTCAGACATCATGAAGTAGCACTTAAAGCCCAGTAATCTTAAAGCTTCTCATAAAGCTTCCAAAGTTCTCAAAGCTGGTTCAAGAAATAAACAGAAATATTCAAAGTACAAGTGGAAAACTAACAACAGTGAGAGATGATGGGAGAGACTTCTATATATAAGTACAGAATTAGTGCTTTGAACTATTTCTGCCTCAGCACGTTAACCTTTCTCTCTCTGACCTCCACTTCCCTTTAGTTACTCACCATGAAATAAGTCTTTTAATTGCTATGTAACTAAAGCTCTCTTTCTGGCAGATTGACTGAGAAGGCCAAGCTGGTGTCTGGGGACTAGAAGCCCTTTGGTGACAGTTTTAATTCTGGTCAGAGCAGAAAAGTCAATAAATCATTCTTGCAGAAGTTGTTACTGACCCTGAGCAAGCCCTGGGAGGAGAGATGCAATCTCTATTCACTAGGAAATA
This sequence comes from Hypocryptadius cinnamomeus, assembly GCA_013400635.1. NCBI lineage: Eukaryota > Metazoa > Chordata > Aves > Passeriformes > Zosteropidae > Hypocryptadius > Hypocryptadius cinnamomeus. Next base: position 40,091 of record VYZP01063418.1, read on the forward strand.
AAGTCTTGTTCATTTTTTTTTTTTTAACTTTCAGAGATGAAACAAAGATGTAAAAGAAAAGAAAAAGAAAAAAGAAAAAAAAAAAAAAAACAAAAAGAAAAAGGAGATAGGTTCAAGAAAGGCAGAAAGCGCAAGGTCCAGCTTTGACCAGCTGGAGGAGAACATCCTATAAAGTTGCTTGATGGACCTAGTTCAGACTCATGTGAAGAACAGCTGCACTGCCAGTATTTCAGGACACTGACCAAACCCCAAGAGAACAATAACATACAACCACTCTTCTTGCATTGTCCTCGTGTGTTCTGGTTTTTTCTTGACAATATATGAGCTTCCATTGGTCAAATTAAATTTCTCTTTTTCCAGATTTAGGCAGGTTTTTTTTTTTTAAATAGACCAAAAATATTTTTAGGTAATCAGTGGAAATGTTTCAATTAATACTAGGTAAGGCATCCTCTCAGAGTCTGCAAATAAATACTAATTAAACACATGATTTTCCCTCCTCTCCATTTCTCTTTGTGGTCTTTGGTGACAGCAGCTGTTACACCTCCAGCCTGTTTATATCCACATTCACCCGTGAAACTTCACCAGTCCCTCTAAGGTTTACTTTTAGCTGACAGAACACGTAAATTTCCAACTTTATTTTCTATTTTTACGGATATGTTAAAGTGATGTGTTCTAGCAAAACAGGGCATTTACTTGGAAACACCCAGTCATCAAAAGAGCAGGAAATGAAGGATCAATGACCCTGGGTATACAAGTTTCCAATGCCAAGCAAATTATTGTCAAGGTGCTATCATCTTAGTACCACAATGACAAGACTCCTTCAGAAATATCAGTAAGTATGTAAACATTTTGTCACACATGTAAAAACAAATGTGTTCTGACATCATTTCATGCTCAAACTGTGCTTATTTTATGCGGTTGTGTCTGATATTCCCTTTGACCAATGCAGATTCTAGCACTGGCTTCACTGGGACCAGGAATAAGTGAACAAAGATCCAAAACAACCTTTGTATGGTCTAAAAGGAAAAACAGAAACGATGAGGGTTCTCAGCAAAAATAGAGCTAGTTACAAAGGATAAATGCAGCAGGTATCAGCAGTTACTGCTGTAATCCTACACTGTTTCATTTGAGAGAAAGATTAATCCTCTGCTGCACTTGGCATAGCTAAAAAATTACAACGTCCCATCTAAGTCACAGCAGAGGTAAAGAAAACAAACCCAGCACATCCATGCTTTATTATCGCTTCACTTCATCATCGACTAGAACACAAGAAAATCAATAAGAATCCTATAAGAACACATCCACCATAATAAAATATGTGGCTTACATATATCAAATCCTAACAAGTGTGCCTGCATGCTCAGTAGAGAATATCACTTCATAAAACAATCTCAGGAGAGAACTAAAAAACAAAAAAGGTGTCTAAGGAGGGGGACAAAACAGAATGATATATCCAGAGGACAAGGAGATAGCTATAAGAACTCATGATCAGTATAGTGAATCTGACAAGCCAATGTTTCTATCCATTATTCTAAAACCTTAGATAACTTCTTACCTCCAAAGAGCCATATGCATTTAATTTGTTCATTGTCCTGTACAACAGGAATTTCCATCTACCAAATCTACTAATTTACTAGCCATTTTAATCAAAAGGACTTCTCTGTCATTTGAAGATATATTTTTTACAGTGTTTCCCCATGTTAAAGTCTAGTATTCTAGCCCAGGATCTGTCTCACGATGTTATCTACAATCTATTCCAGAATAAGCTTCTACTGACCTCCAGTATGCACACCAAGATATTAAAAACAATAGCATCAAGTAGCAATATCCCTATTCCTGTAATTATAAGATTATTGACTAGGAGAGAGTAGAAAAGATGTATCTTTTTGTTTAGGATTTAAAAATTCATTTTCCTGTCTTCTCCAGGTCATCTGGCACATTTAGCAACTTCCTTTATGTGTAGCAAACTACACTCTTCTCTTTGGCAGTGTGTCCTTTCCTAGTAATCAAAAACTCATTTAGAGAAAAATACTACCAGTATAACTGAGACAAGACTCTTCAGCAAGAAATAAAGAAGAAAGAGTAGGCCTGAGAATTGCCTCAGTATTGTGGCTTATGTATCCTTCTAAAAGGCCTAGCTTAAAATAGAAGAAAATTTGAAGAGAAAAGAACAAATAAATAAATAATTTAAGTTGTACTGTTAAAATGGTCCTTTACTGTCCTGTTGTTTTCCTAATCAGTTCAAACACAAATTCAAAGTGAGAGTGCCCCTTGAATGTTCACCTATTCCAGTTTCCTTGATCTTGGATACTGCCTCGTACTCCAGACTGCTTTTACAACATCCTTTTATTGAGCTTTCTTTACACTGTAGTCCCATAAGGCTAGAGAGACTCCTCAAATCAATTCTCAGTGCACCTGAATCAATTTCTGAAGCTCACCATGTCAAGGGAGCAACCTTTTTCAGACTATAGCAGTCATATGAGTTTCTAATACAGTGCATTAAATTTCTTCTGTAATTCAGTGTCAGGCTTTAAACCCAGTGCAGACAGTAGATATAACATATACCTGTAAAAACAGAGAGTAGGGTATAAACCTGCATTACAGGTATTACAGCACACATTTGACACAATAGTTCCCTTCTACTGTGAAAACAACAATGGAATAGTTCCAATTTCTCAGCAAGATCCTGACATTTGGGCACAACTCCTCACAAAGCACAAGCTTGTGAATTACTTTTACATCACAGAAACATGACTTGAAACTTTGATAAGGATATTTAAAGATAAAGAACAAAAACCACTGATTCTTTGGATTCAGGGCAAGATTCCAGAGGATTCACTAGTACACCCAGGAAGATGACCTGGTTTCTGTCACTTAAAGAGGGGAAATGACATACAGTGTCAACAAAAGAAGTTTAGAGAAACTCACAAAGAGTGTTATCTCTGTGAAGATCTCCGAGTATCTGAGCCACACACTCTCACAACTCATTCAGGAACTCTGTTCTCCAAGAAGCAAACCAGCAGGCGCTATTAGCCCCATTCTCACAATTCTCATCTCCCAATAAGAAGAGGACATTATGATGATTTCGTTTGCCCTCAAAACACTTCCTGAGTGTCTGCTCTGCCGATGCTTGCTCCTGAATATGCCATTATTCACTCTCTACTTTTCTCAACAGAACCATATTTACTATAATACTCTCAAAGGATAGGAAAATGGATCATTTGCCTCTTTCCTCCAGCACCTAATTGTAAGACACTGCAATACTTCCCTGCTTACTAACAACACACAAGTGTCATTCCTACATGCAATTAAGAAAGCAGGTACTCCAAACTCATGAAGAGAAACTTTAATTACACAGTGGCTTTGAAAGATCTCTCTATACAGATGTAGTATTCTTAAATGTGCCGCTCATTAATAACTTTCTGTGAACAAAACAGCACATTTTTTATTACCTTAATGTTATTTACAAAATAAATTGAGAGTCTGTAAATACAGCAAGTTACTCCTTGTTTTTGCTCAAATTTTGAATACTGTTTTTAAGTCACATGCCTCAAAACAGTATTTAATTAAAACCACTTAGGAACAGAAGACAACTTCACAAAATAAGAATAAAAAAAGGTGTTGCATTTGCCTATTGCTATTTTCCACAGTTCAGTTTCTTTTAAGTAGAGTAGTTCTTCCTTTTCAGGAGCTTCAAATCTGTTCTACATTAATAAACAAACAAAAATCTTTCAGCTTCCTATGTTAGGTGGATGTGTTTAATTACATACCTGGATTTTGTGTACGTGTGTGCATTTAAATGTACAAATATGCACACATATACTTATGCTCTTATCTACACAGAAGAGAGAAATAGGGAAAGAGGCACATGGATAAAGCCTTCCTATTTCCTTCTTACACATTTCTGGCATCAGATCCAAACGCAATGAAAACTGATTTTTAAAAAACGGCTGGGATGTGTATCACTGTAAAGTTGATGCCTGAATAACAGAGCAGATGCATAAAAGAACTGTGACCAGAAAGAATCCATTTTCTCCTAAGTTCCCAACCCAAAAAAAGCTTTTGCTTCTTGTTGGACGTGATACAAAAATACCCAGTAACCTCTGAGGGATTCTTATCCTTCATTTTATTTGAAAGGTGTCCATGGCAGGTCAGTCTGACTAAAGGATTCTGCTTTGGAATAAAAACCAAAGGAGCCTTCCCTGGTTCTCCTCATTCGATGGCTCAGCTGGAATCACGTTGTGGTGGTTTTTGATTCCATAACAACACAGCACCAAGACAGCAAGAGAGAACCCCCACACTTGGATGATCTTCGCAGCCAAAAATCTGGAGCTGAATGTAATGTGTCTTAAAACAGATTTTTGAATCCATTTTCAACCAATGACCCATTTTAATGGTAAGAAAGACTACACTGCTCCAATTCAAACACAGCAAAGCATAAAAGCCCCCTCCTAGCCAAATATGTGGGTACATTGTTACATTTTCATGGCTGAGGACAACTGTGACTACTTCCTAACCTTCACGTTTCCATAAGAAGATGTATCACCACCAGTCTCTGCTTCCCACTTCAAAAACTTCTCACAGTCTGTAAGCAGCCAGAGAGGTGACATTTTATAATTTATCTGCTCTAAGTGTTTGTAATGATGTTTATTTTCATACCTTGTTTTACACAGAAGTAATTATTACCTTCTAGGAAGCTTCACACTTCACTTGGCTCTCGGTAGATTAAGTCCCTTGAAGTGGGTTTATTCTCACAGGAAAACCCTCAATTCCCTCCACACAGAGTTGTCACATTGGCTTGTCAAGAGTCTCCCTAAAACCCCGAGGTTGTTTTCTAAGTTTGGGTGGGGAGGCAATGGATTACTGTGGAGCAAAAGTAGACTTTCTTCCTCCCACAGCAGCTTACACTGACACCAGTCACCGGCTGTGGCTTTTTCCTTTCTCTGTGTTCGTCAAGTCCACATCCAAACAGGGTGAGATAACTGCAATGGAAATGGGGATAATGAAGGATAACAATGGAGCTGAGAGTTTGACAGCCCATGCAGGCAGGGAAAGAAATTAAGAGAACATTCCTGGCCAGAAGTGACACAGGTACAGGGAAGAACAAGAACGCCCATTTCTTCCCCCTTTCTCTCAACCAAGCAATTATTCAGCAAAATGGGCAGCCACATTACAATCTTTTTTATTACTGTTAGCAACCTAAGTATTTGAACAAATCTTATGGCAAACCCTAGTTAACAGGAAAGATTTCACTTCCAGGAGCAGTTTTAGCTCCCTTGCCGCCACCCTGCTCCTTCTATTTTTGCACCAAAAAGGAGGAGGGATGATGCATAAAGGAATATGCCCAGAAAAGTACATGCAGTGCTGTTGGCTTGTCCTTCTAGTGGTCTGCATCATGATGCCACAAATGCAAAGGAACACAAACAGCAGGAAAACAGTGGCTAAGAAAGTGAATTGAGGAAAAAGAGTTGTATTTCTCACTCCAAGCATGCAGCACTAATTCCATTCCATAGATGCTGGCTGGCTTAACCTCAAAACTCCTAACCTCCTTCCAAATTATGCCACATCCACTTCCCAGAATCTCTCTGTTTCAATGCTTACAAATACACTCATTTTAACTCATGCAGTCACTCAAACATTTCTGCAGGCACTAAGATGTCAGGCAATGTCAACGCACACAGTATTGCAGTTACACTGATGTAGAAAAACAGGAGAGTCACTGCAGCACAATATTACAGATCCCTCTAATTTTTATATTTTATTTTAGAGTTCCCAGAGCACCTGTGAGAACAAACTCCTACAAATTTTATCCATGTTCAGTATTCATTACACACAAAATCTTGAAGAACTCATGCTTCGGCACCACACACACCAAGGACCCCAGAATCAGGCACAGGAGGATACACAAAGGTAGCAACTTCCTTTTTTCACACCTAATTACAGTCTCAGGTGTTTCAAAAGAAGCAACCACAGCACGGAAAGAGATCTTTTTGTATGCAAAGAAAGTATACAGAGAGGTAAAAATATGCAATCCCAATCAGCTGTTGCTGCAGACCTCCAGAATTATTTCTGAATATTTCAGCCAGCAAACATAGCATTTAAAGCAAGGTAGGCATAACAATTTCACTGAAGGCAAGCCCTGCAGTGCATTTCTTGCCGAGGTCTTAAAAGAACAACAGAAATCCAGTCACCTGAATGGGGCTCTGGACATAACAGGGTCCTCCCACAATGAAAGAGGACCACATAATTCAGACTAATTTTAGGAGAAGTTGCATACATCGAAGTGGGAGGTGTGGGGGAGATGACTGAAAATACACACCACAAAACTTAGCTTTCCTTTACACAAGGGCATTTTACCTGCAGTGCCATTAATGATTTACAAAAAGATTTTATAATTCCCATGTCTCCAGAAGCTTATGTTCCAGGTTCAATAAGCTAATGATACTCCTTGGAAACATTAAATTTACTACAGCTATTTTAAGAAGTAAAGAAACCTTAGAAAGAAAGACTATAGAACAGAACCTTGCAATGATTCAATATATAATAACCCTTCCATGCTACTTGGCACAGCAGAAGGCACTTATATTCCAGTAGAAATAAAAAATAGCTAGCACTTCACCAAGTATCTAAAAGCTCTTTAAAAATTCAATGCTGCATATGCAATAAGCATTTTGATTGTCACCCAGGACAGAAATGTTGCTGCATATGAAGCAGTACCTGACAACTATTTAATAACATTTGACATGATACAACAATGTATTTTGCTTTGTTTGTTTAAGGACAGATTTGACAGATATTTGGTCATAACTACAAAAACAAAACTAAGGGTTTTGAGTAAAAAAATCCATTGAAGCCTTTTGTCCACTGACACCCATAAAAAGGGTTGTCAAGGTGAAATAATACATAAAAAACTGCCAAATAAGAAAAAATTTAGAAGAAGGAACAGAGAAAGGAAAAGCAGATGGGTATTGAGGAGATATTGGAAACTCCAATACTCACCAAAGGGAGACATTTATGTGCCACACTGCTGAATCTATAGGAGCCAGACAAAGACACTGGTCACCAATGTTACTAACAGGAGTAGCAACAACTGTATTCATGCTTGGAGTTCCTAAAGGCTAACTAAAAAATGGTTACAGTATCTGCTTATAGTGCTAGGCATCCTGCAAATACTGAAACCTAGCTGGGATCCCTCCCAAGTCAACAGAAGACAGTAAGCAGGACAGGGAAAGGCTGAGGATGCGTACAATGAGCATGGCAATCATCGGGACACTTTGAGGAACACGGGGCAGGGGGGTGGGTGTGTGGTGTGTTTACCTCAAAGAGGACAAGGAGGAGCCTGGATGAAGGTGACGTGAGGAAGATCAAGGAGGGGAAACTGAGCCAAGCTTTGAGCACATCAGCAGCGAGGGGAGGGCAGGGCAGGGCAGCAGCACAGGCTGCTCCCGGCGAGGCCCCAGCCTGGGCTGTGCCGCCTCTGCAGCTGCTGGCCCAGCTGGTGTTCCTGCCTGGCCACTCCCCGAGCTGCTCCCGCAGGCCAGAGCCAGGCTGTGACAGGGGGAGCACAGCCATGGTCCTGTTGGTATCCACAGAGACACATCCTGGGGGAGCACAGCCATGGTCCTGCTGGTACCTATGGAGTCACATCCTGGGGGAGCACAGCCATGGTCCTGCTGGTACCTATGGAGTCACATTCTTGGGGAGCACAGCCATGGTCCTGCTGGTACCTATGGAGTCACATCCTGGGGGAGCACAGCCATGGTCCTGCTGCTACCTATGGAGACACATCCTGGGGGAGCACAGCCATGGTCCTGCTGGTACACAGAGTCACATCCTGGGGGAGCACAGCCATGGCCCTGCTGGTACCCACAGAGACACATCCTGGGGGAGCACAGCCATGGTCCTGCTGCCACCCACAGAGTCACATCCTGGGGGAGCACAGCCATGGTCCTGCTGCCACCCACAGAGTCACATCCTGGGGCTGTGAGTTCCACAAGGAGACTGGCAACACAGTTGACTCTGTGTTTGATTCTGCCTTGAGTCTTCCATTTGATTCCATTCCTAAAAGAGATATTGGTACAACTGGAAGGTTTCTAGTTATGGAAAATATTATCTGCCTTGAAGGACTGTTCTGTGGATATTTAAAATTGAACAAAACCAAAAAGACTGTATATTCACAGCTTGCCTAACAGTGAATGAAGAAAGAAAGAAGAATAAATGAAGACTGAAGAACAAATAAATTATGCACATGCACCAATTGCTGAAAGGAATTATTTACTGTGGTAAATGAAAGTAGGAATGAAGAGAGAAGAAAGAGAAGAGAAGAGAAGAGAAGAGAAGAGAAGAGAAGAGAAGAGAAGAGAAGAGAAGAGAAGAGAAGAGAAGAGAAGAGAAGAGAATGTGGCAGTGCAGACAACTATAACATCTGCAAACTATATACAAAACTAAACAACTATAAGAGAAACTGCAAAACAGTCTCCAGAGGAAAAGAACAACGTTCCAATATCCAAAATTCTTCAAAGTGAGTGTAGGCAAATAAAATGTTTAAATGATGAGAAGAAATGTCTCCACTCTGTACAAAACATAAGAACCCCCCAATGACAGAGGACTGTCTGGATAACCCAAGGCAGCTTGTCTGACACGTATTTGCTGATTACAATTTGATTGAAAATAAGCGCATTGCAGACTACACAAATGCAACTGATCACTAGTATTTGCTAAGACCTTAGGTTAATCCCTCTTAAAATAATGCTGTTGAATAACCTCAGAACTTAAAATATCTACACACAGTAAACTGGAGCGCTCAGAAATTCAAATACACTTACGCTGCATATTTCAAAGTTTAGAACACAGCTCTTGAAGAGGGAAAATGCATTCTTACCACTATTATACTACTTCAAAATTCCTAATTTGATGCTTTTCACATCAGAAACACTGGAAATTTAAAATGCTTCTTTAAATAGGAATTTACAAGACGAATTCATGGTATATACCCAATAACTTAGTCCAACATCATTATTTCTTTTACAGCATAGCTTGATTAAATATGTAGAAGATTAAAAAAGAAAGAAAAACTAAATCAATCTCTGTAGTATAAAGGGTGATGCTAAGAAATTTGTTTTCTAACATAATGAGATCATACCATTAAGGCTCCACTGCTTGCAACTTACAAGTAATTTTCTTGCTTTATGGGATATTGTCCTTCATTCATACACACATTGCATTATGCATTATAGATAACATATACAGGGGCTAAATGGAAGAAATTGCAATAAGCATTTCCACAAGATAATGGAACGGATATATGATACAAGGGAGACTCAGCATGGATGAAGAAATCCGCTTATCAGGTCCTGCACAGTATTCCAGCTATTTATGTAAAGTTTAAGCATTGTTATCTGGAAAAAGGGGAAGAAGGGGGGACTCACAGAGGAACAAGGTTATTCATCTGCTTTAGTAAGCCTGTGTGATAAAGCCTTACTCACATTCCCCACACCCATAACTTTCAAAGACTTGCCTTCACTGGGACTCCGGGCTCTCTTCTCAAGTTTTGCTAAGAGTAAGAATGACATTGTTGAGGCCATTACTACATAATATTGTAAAGGTGCAGGACTGAGTGGGAACAGAAGTGGGAAATTTTAAAGGATATATTTAAATAGAGGCAAAGATACTTTACCACTAAAAAAATCCGTAATCCTGTTAGAGTCCTCTTTACTGTCAGCTATCCACAACTCCAAATTCAAGTTCTCTTGCTGAGGAATAAATAAAGAAACCTCCTCTCTGGAACAATACATATTATTCAGCTTTTCTTATCATGGGAGAGGTTTAATCCAAACCACTTTGGTTCTCCATTCCCTCTGCTGAATTTAATAATATCTGGAAAAGGCTTCTGGAATGTAACCTAATCTCACAGGCTTAGCTAAGACAAGAATCACTAAAATTTAAAGACTGAACCTGCCTTTGTGCATGAGTTATTACTCAAGGGATGTTTTCCTGGCAAATTAGGATTCTGGACTGGGTCTCTCTTCCACCAGACAGGCATTTCCACTCTAATTCCCACTACTTCAGTCTGTAAATTTCAAAGAGCTCTTCAGTACTGAAAGAATTTATGGGGATGAAGGGAATCTACAAGTGAAGAACTAAACCCTAAAGGTCTTATCTGTTTCACTTGACCAGAACAACTTCACCAGCAGGCAGCACAGTACACAGATGTTCCTACTTTTCACTCCACTTTTTTCAGTAACATCTGGTCACAGAACTCCACAAGAAAATTTCAAAGCAATGGCAAAACTTACAAAAACCAGTATTTCTTAAACACTGACTGCCAGCATCTCAACTTTTAAAACCTGGTTTATGACCTTCACAGGCTCTCTGACACACATTCCAAAGAGCATGTGACCCTATTATGTCATGCAGTGTCCAAAACATGGGATTATCTTTTTCTTAGAACCTGTGTTCACTGGGGAGTTTTGCTACTGATATCAACAGCCCTCCTTTACAAGCCTCTTGAATCAGCAGTCGCTCTCCATGGTTCTTATTATAAATGTTGTCAAGTACAGGCAAGTTTAAGAAATTACTTATGTCAACAGTATTTCCCCTCTTCTCCGTGCTCAGGTTTTCAACTGCAATGAATTAACATAGTATACCCCAATAATTAAAAAAATCTAATTAAAAATACAGGCATTGTCAACAATAGACACACATCCATCAGTAACTTCTGAACCTTCCAAACCCCCGTCTCTTTAAAATGATCTGTTAGGAAAAGAATTCAAAAGGACAACAAAATTTATAGCTCATGGGAAAGCAAATGATCCATAACTAGTAGCTCCTTCATTAAAAAAAAAAAAAAAAAAAAAAAAAAAGGAACCAAAAAAAACAAGCCAAAAACCCAAAAAACTCCAAACAAAACAAAACCAAACAAAAACCCCAACAAAATAAAATCAGTCTTCCATTGGTTTCTCCATTGTTGGTGTGAGGTGTGGTGGCATTGGGGTCCCTTAGGTAGCTAGACTGAATTCACACAGAGTCACAGCCATGAATAACACTCAAAACCAACAAAAACTCTCAGAAGATGATTCCAGCTTTAAACTACATGTATCTCCATTATAAACACTAACACAAACACAGGGAAAGAAGGAACCATAGATAAAAAACAGATACCTCTATAAGGCAAGATTAAGAAGGTATACAGAGAACAAATGAAAACCCCTGGAAAATGCCACAATAATAACATACACTGCTGCATGATCCTTTTGGAATAAAGAAACGTCTTTCACAAAAAAGTCTTTTAAAAGCACAGAAGCTGCCTTAAAGCTGCATGTTCCATGATTTTGAGTGTCCCTGTATCATAGTGTCTTACTTTCAGGGTGAGAAATCCTAAGCAGAAATAGTTAAGCAAAAGAGACAGAGAGCAACTGATAAGACCTTTTACGTTTTCTTGCATCAACGCAAGGCTCCCTTCTGGGAAAGCTACATCCCTACTGATGGCAAGAGACCAACAGTTAGAAGTAGGTTAGGTGAACCCCAAGGGATTACAATTTGTCATTGTCTAAAAAAGTTAATAAATTAAATCTTAAATAAAGATGCAATTAGAATTCCAAGCAAGGGTAACCAAAACATTCAAAACCAGGTGCAGATACTTACTTTTCTTAACTGTAATCTTTATCCCTGGAATCTGGGTCCCAACTTACCTATTGCCCATGGACACAATATTCAAAAGCATTTCAACCCTTTACAATATTCAAAAGCTTTACAACCCTTCTTACTTTACAGAAGATTCTGGTTTTCAAGTGGTTTTGTCAGCAATCCAAAAAATATTTGTGTATACCCATAAAGCAGCCTGGAGCTTTATTTTACATAGTAGGAGTACTTGGAGATAATGGCCTGTAAATATTAAGCCTAGAGGAAGGTCACAGTCTTGCATAGACGTGGCTCCATCAATTTACAAACTGAGGATAATACTGCTTTTTATCCCCCCAAAATACTGTATAAAGCTACTTGTAATTCCTCTCACAGCAAGGTGATCAAAACATAGGACTGATGGAAAGAAGAATGACCAATTAGCAAGACCAGAGAGACGCCCTTCAGGCTTCCCTAAATGATTCTGCATTTCCAAGCTGAGAGGAAACATCATTCTGCCCCTGCATTGAGTTGGGTGGTGGGAGGTGAAGCAACAGCTCCAAAATGGAGCACAACTGCCAACAGCAGAACCTGAAAGCCAAAATGCAACTCAGTTTGTGCCAGAAGAATGTACAAACAGCCTCAGATCTTCCTGTTGTGACAGAAAAAAGCACTTAATAAACAAAAACATCACAGGCAAAAAGATGCAGATTGGGCATCTCCCCTGCCAACACTTAATACAACGAACAGCAAGTATTGTTTTAATAACATATCGCTCCAGCATTTGAGAAGCAAGCAGGACTGCAGAAAATAGAGACTGCACACAGTAACCCAATGGACAGATGGACCTTTTTACCTCTTATCTAAGGATGACAGATTTGGGGGAGAAATAAATTGTTTGCCCTGATTTGAATGCAATTCACTGAACAAGTCTGCACAGTTTCTGAGCCCTAAGAACCAATCTCAATGTCCTGTTAATAGATAAACTTAAAAACAGAAGGCTTCCCAAAAGTGCCAATGAAAAGGCCACTCAGACCAAAGATGGCTATCATAAGATCTTCTATTTTTTGTAATAGTTTCAGCAAAAATTACCATGTTGGCCTCCTCAGAAAAAATCCACAAATTAAACAGATATACAACCATCCATAGCTTGGATGGATCCAAGCCATCCACTGATTGGATCAGTAGGAGCAGAACAGAGATTACCTGCACACAAAGACTTATCCCTACACCTCTATCCTTTCTCTCCACTACAAGGTGAAGTGAAACAATTCCATTCACAGCAAAATCTCAGTAGAATCATAGAATGGCCTGGGTTGGAAGGAACCTTAAAGACCATCCAGTTCCAACCCCCCTGCCACAGGCAGGGCCACCTTCCACTAGACCAGGTTGCTCAGAACCCCATCCAACCTGGCCTTGAACACTTCCAGGGATGGGGCATCCACACCTTCTCCTGTTCCAACCTAACAGTCTGTTCCAGTCCCTCACCACCCTGACAGTAAAGAATTTCTTACTGATTATCTACCTGCCCCTTTGAGTTCAAAGCCATTCCCCCTTGTCCTAGGACTATATGCACTTTTAAATGGTCTCTCTCCAATTGCTACCATTATTGATTATCAATTATTATTATCAATAATAGGAAAGCAAAGAGAAGAAAGACTCGATAAATGGTACAGGGAAAAAAAATATCCACAAGCAGACTGAGTATTTCTGATGCTCTGCCAGAACCACGAACAGGTCAGCTTTGGTCATGACAAAAAGAAATCGTGTCCTACAGATTTGCATCCATCAGGAAACTGCTCCCTTGTCAAACAGCCCTCATGCAGTGCTGCAGAACAGCACTACAAAGGATGATCTCATTCCTGAAGCAAGATCACTCCTACTTGACGTAGCTTCCAAGGCTACCAAAAAGAGCAAATCAGGATCAAAATTTTTGCTTCTGCACTTGTTGGGCTGTAATTAATCACATTCCAATATCTGTACTGACTTCCTAAGTTCTGTTCACTTTAATTCTGCCTTTTGTGCAAATATTTCAAATATTTTCTCTCTCAATCTTTGTTTTCCTCTTAAATATGGTAAAAAGCAAACCAAAGCACTATAAATACAGCATTAATAATACAAAAAACTTTGCTGAAAGCCCTCTATACTTTATAATAGAAAGCATTTACCAGGCCTTTCAAAGACTGAATAATGCAGGATGTTAAGCCATCTGTGAAAGGTGTGAAAATTTAAAATTGATTCACTAACATAGCAAGACAACAAGACAACATCAGATTTCCAAGCCTTTGTGTCTTTACATATTCTGAAATTTCATACATAAATAATTTCTTTGTTTTCCCATCACCAGGCACTGAAAGATTAGATACAATGTATTTTTATTCAAGGCGTGTCCCCTTACTTATCACTTACTATCTTCCTTACTTAGAAAAAAAAAATTAAAATAGGAAAAACATACTGCTACTATACATAGCCAAATCAAAAATAAAAGTTGCCAGTGTTTATTGAGGGATGAGGTACTGGGGGCAGGAGGAGGGGTGTTGAGGCACAAAATGCCCCACTACTACTTCAAGATGTTACTTACAAAAACCAGGAATGCAGCAAAAAAAATATTAGAACAATCCCAAAAATTGCACCTACTGCAGTGTGCCTCCTCACATTATCCAGTAAGATGCTCAGTTCAAAATATCTTGAGGCAAGTAAGGTATAGAACCTCCTATCATCCTTGGTTACGCGACATTTACTTCCTACAGCTTCCACACCAGCCACCATCAACCCACAAACCCATTCAAAATAATTTTTAATTGAGCCAACCATCTCATCTTTGAAGCATTTCCTGCACAATCACTACCTTGTGCTTGCCCTTGTGTGTTTTTCTGTAGGTCACTCGCAGGTTATGCCTTTGGCCCCTCTCCTTTTGGGAGGGCTGCTCTGTTCTTACTCCACTCTGTTGGGTTGGAGCAGCCAGACTTTGGCACCGAGGGGACAACAGGGGTGGCTTCTGTGAGGAACTGCCAGAAGCTTCCCCCGTGTCCCCAGTGCCAGGTGGCTCCAGCGCGGATCCAGCGCTGGCCGAGCCGATCCCACCCGCGCCAGGAGCTGCTCCCTGGTAACTCCCACCTGCACTGGAGCAGCTCATGGAGAACTGCAGCCCACAGGAAGCACTCAAGCTGGGCAAGTCTGTGGAGGACTCCTGGCTATGGGAGGGACCTCATGCTGAAGCAGGGGGAGAGTGTGAGCAGTGCTCCCACCGAGGAGGAAGGAGCGACAGAAATAACCTGTGATGAACTGATCACAGCCCCTCTTCCCTGTCCTGCTGAGCTACTGGAGGGGAGAAGGAGGAGGAGAATTCAAAAGTCAAGCCCAGGGAAAAAGGAGGGGTGGGGGAAAGGTGTTGTTAAGATCTGTTTTTATTTTCCAGTTACCCTACTCTGATCTGATTGGCAATAAATTAATTTTCCCCAAGTCAAGTCTATTTTGCCCGTGACAGTAACGGGTGAGTGATCTCCCCCTGTCATTATCTCGACCCATAAGCCTCTCATTGTATTTTCTCTTCACTGACCAGCCAAGGAAAGCCAGAGAGAGCAGCTTTGGTGGGCACCTGGCATCCAGACAGAATCAACCCATCACATAACACCTTTGAAAATTGGGAAATATTCAAATCTGAAACGCTACCTTAACTCATTTTAGAGAAAAACAGCATGTTCCAACAGCTGACCTGCTTTCCAGCAACACTGCAGTACTATTCCTTTCTGAAGGAGAGAGGAAAGAAGCCACATCTGAAATAAATAAATCTTCATGTAGATACTGAGATATCTAACAGACAGATTAGATAACGTACCTTTAATAGATTACAGTTATGGTGGTGACATATACCACAAACGGATAAAGAATTTCTAGGAGGATTAAAATATTGCTAAAATTACATACAGCAAGAGTTATCTGAAATAATACAGCAGATTATTCTTGCCTAAATACCATAAATACTTCCCTGCTATTTGGATAAACAGCTCTAGGGATACTTTTCAAAACAATGATTTTAATAGTCTGTATTTGTTTTGAACATTTAGAATTTTAAAATAGGGATATTTTAAAGAGAGGGAAATACAACTTCTGTGGTTATTCTCAAGTATTGTTCCAGGGATTGCTTTTAAAGAACTCAGTATTTCCTGGGAATAATTTAATAAATACCAGTAAATCTCATTTCTCCTGATAAGACATTGAAATCCCTATGGCATGCATTACAGGTATCAGAGTCTCAATGGCTTTCCACAGCCACCTGTAACTGCTGTAGACAAGCTTTTACACCTAGGGCTGCAACTTCTAAATCCTTCTCTAGAAATATCAAAGTCTTCCTCCATTTTCATTAAATTAAAAAAAAAACCAACCCTCTATATAAATAGGACATCCAAATAATCCTCCTGCAATCTCCTAAATATGACACTGCAGATTATATCACACTTTCCAATCCCAGCCTTCTGGGAATTATTCTAGTAATGAAGGTCTGTTACTGAGAATATCGAACTCCTGCACATTCAGTTTTGATGGCAAGGTTTCACTGAAGAAAAATAAAAAGCTGGACAAAAGAGAAAACCACAGCCAAATTCTCCAGAGCAGTACTTGGTCACAGAAAAGTCAGCTTTATTTGTGTGAAATGCAATTACCAGAAACTCACATGAAACCAGTTGTACTGGATAAATGCATCAGTTTTCAATTTAGTCACTAAGTCTGTGTGACTGAGTGAGAAATCTTTCTTAGCATATGAACACAAAGACACAGGACTCCAAATATTCACATTCTGCTGAAGGAATGCACAGATCAGAAAAGAACACAGATTCAGGCAGTGGAGGTTTTATTCCTACAGTTACTCTATGTGATGTGGGTCAGATTGAGCTAGACTGACATTTGCAGGTAAACTGGCGCAACAGGAATAGATCACCAGATTGAAGTAGTTAATGTCAAGCCCCTGATGTCCACACTATGCAGATGATGAAGGCATTTTATTTCCCTGTGGGTTGGTCAGTACCCAAAACCAACTGATTCACCAATACAGAAATGGTTTGCAGCTCTCTACAGGATCAGAGGCTGGTTCAGACTCTCTAAGACCCTATTAATAGAGTCGCAAAATGGTCCTAAGTAATACCTCATTTATGCCTGAGTATCTTGAGATAACTGAATGAAAAGTACTAATCAGTCCTGCAGTTGCACTTTCATGGTTACATTTATTATTGCTCTACTTTCTAGTCACGGTTAAATGGCAGGTAGGAAGAAATGTGAACATTTGCAGTAAGATCATGACTTTTTAAACACGTACACCCTCAGGAAAAATCAACATGTATGTGTTCAGACCATTTATATACAAGAATTACATCGAAGGGTTGATTGGCTTTCTACTTCACAGAAAGCTTCAGTATGAAAAAGCTTTTGCATCCTCTGCATATACATAGATCCAAACAAATCACTCCCAAACAAAATCTCCATGCCAGGTAAAGTTTAAAGTTCCAGGAGCTGATCTTATAACTGTGGGCTTTCAACCAGCTGATGAAAGTGAGCAGTCACGGGCAAATTCAAGAAATTTCACAGGTTTATTCTGTAAATGAGGAGCAAAGGGACCGAGGTTTGGTGAGCTACTCATACAGATACTGCTGGTTTTTTTCTGCAGTTGTTCTAAGATGCAGCTGAAGGGAGTACAGAGTAAAATAACTTTATGGCTGCAGAAAGCATGTAGCACCTAGGTGACTTCTCTGGGGGCATTATAATTGCCATACTAAATTGAGCCAGTGGTACAGTCTGACAACAGTCAGCCTACCAGTCAGAACAAGGAGCTAGAAACAAGTACCACCTGTACTGTTCTCAATCTTGTATTTGACTTTGTCCTGTCACCCACCATTCCTGCATTTAAACACATTCCATCTCTTCTGTACATGCCAGCAACATAAATCTCTTGGAGACTTCAAGGATGCAACATATGAAAGTGGTGTATGAGTATTTCACTAAAGAGGACAGCGTGCTAAGTGGTACTGTGAACACTGTGACAGTAGTTTTATCAAAGTAGAGAGCTTTTGCAAAACTTCCTAAGAATTGTAACATCAGATCTGTATAATCTCCTTTATGGATCTGTACACAGCCACATACACAGCTGGAAAAATGTCTTTAGTGTTTTGTCCTGCCTTTTGGCAACTGCAATTTGCCAGAGAATAGATACAGGCTGCTCTGTAAATCTCACCCCATAACAGAGCAACAGAGATCTGTCCTATCTGTCCTGTTAATTACTGGGGCAGGGTAAAGACCTTGTAAACATAATCAAGCACTGGAACACATCTCTGTAGCCTATGTGGTGGGGGAGAGACAACATTGTTTTTTGCCAGCAAGAATTTAAATAAAATTTACTCTCCTCAAACACAGCAGAAACTCCTGAGACTGAAAGACAAGAAGCTACTTACAAATGAGGACATTTCTTGGGTGAAAAGCAAGCTTTCAGCTTGGAGGCAATTCCCCACCCCACCATCACAAATGTCACAGAAGCTGACTGCTTTGCCTGATTCCAGTGCAAACTTCCACCCTTGTGATCACAAACATCCCTTGGCCATACTGCATTATGTTGTCAGTATTCTGTACTAAGGGAAGTGGTAACTGGTTTGGTAGGGCTTTTTCATTTTGTTCGGCTTTTTTCTTCTGCTTTGGTTTGTTCTTTGTTTTGTTGGTTGTTTTTTGGTTTTGGGGTTTTTTTTTAAGATGAACAAGCCAAATCACCACAGGGAGTATTTGCAGTGAAGATGCCAGGAAGTAGATTTCATAGTCCATATATTTCCTGCCAAAGTATATTTGCCTACTATGCCTTCCACAGCTGACTTGGAACTGCAAAGATCTGTTTTCTTTGGCCCTTCAAAGTTTGATTGCTACTTCCCATATAAAAGCTCACCAGGAAGCCAAGCTCCTTCCTACAGTTCTTGTAGACACTGGCAAACTTGCCCACCAAAATCCATCATCAGTGTGACACTCCTATGAGCCCCCAGTTACAGCAGTAAAAATTGATATTTAGAAGATCCTAATGGACAATTCCTTTTTCCTAATTAAGGTAGGGAACTACAGTGGGGTTTGTTTAAATAATTTTCTTCTGCGGCCAGCCACGAACAGAAATTGCAACCACTGATCCTCAAAGGATAAGTCAGAAATACATGGGGAGACAATTTTTGCAAACTCACCACACTCATCTCCAAAAAACAAGCTATCCCTGTAGCTCCTTGGGAGTGTCCAGAGGTTAACTACGTGTTTGACCACAGTGTCCCAGCCAAGAACAACTGCTGACCTTCCTTCATCAAAAATAATGAATTACATTTGGATACTGTCCAACAGGCATAACTCCCAAACTTCAATAAGCAGAATGGAGCTCGTATACAGCATTTCTTACTGTGCTACAAATAGTGGGCATTACTAAATAATCCCAACATCTGTTTTAAGGACCCCATTCTTCATAGATTCAACATGATGCAACCAGATAAACTTTTCAGTTACTACCTTAGAAAACCCTGCCTGAATGTTTGCTGAGATGGATCAGATGTTATGCTGGATCACATCAAACCAGCAATGTCTTCCTGCTGCTCGTGCAGTGACATGGGCAGAACAACTAAATAAACCTGTTATCCCACAAGTATTCAGTTCACACTGGATTCTCTGGATTATGAAAGGGGAAAGCTCACATCAGACTTTTCTGTAGTTCAGTCAAGTGAAGCATCTCTCTTGTATTGATTCTCTGGTACCCAGAAAAAGCTGAGCTTCCACTCCAGTATTTTCCTTAGATGTGGAAAATGGAGCACTAACCTGGTTTCTTTCCTCTGACCAAGAGTCTGTTTTCAACAAGCTTTTAGAAATTCAGTATTTTTGACACTACTACCTTTCTGTCCTTTGTGCAAGTAGCCAAAATGTTTATAACTTAGAGGCAAGGAGAAAGCTGTATTTCTTACACCGAATCACAGGAAAGTATTTCACAGATGTCACAGACATTCTGGACCAAGTATCGATCCTGGACCAAGTGCTACAACTACACTAGGTGACAAACAGATTGCAAATGACAGGAACAAGATGACAGGAAGGAAAATTTAGCACCCCACAAAATTTTACTAGGAAAAGGCATCTGAAGTGCGACATACTAGGTAGCAACACAAGTTTCCCAGGTGTCAATATTGTTACAAGTTTTTGCTTACACGCCACTAGGAGACAACAACTAAAGTTTTATTAGAGGCACAATCACCTTGTTTCACCAGCCCAAGAGATTAATTTGATCCCACACTGTAACACAGCTCATGCTAAGGTGACAGCAATAATATGCAACTATTGCATTCAACAGCAAGTAACACCCATGCCCTTACAGAGAGGTGCAAATCTTCAGCACTGACGTGCCAAAATGTTACATTGACAGATAGAGGCTCTCAAATGCCAGTGCACAGAGTAAACAACATAAATTGAACGCTGTGGTATCAACAGAGGAGTACTAAGTGGGCTGTGTAATTAAGCAGAGCTCAAGTGCACTAACACTGAAAGCATTCCTGGACTGCTCCTTTCCAATACTGACTTGTTCCATTTGTTAATGACAATTCAAAGAAATCTTCCTGCTCTGTAAAAACATGAAGCTGGCTAACAGCCCTGATTTTTTAAATATCTAAGAAAGCAGTGGCTCTGTAAAACACAGCCTGGCCCCATTTGATATCCAATGGATAGGCAGCTACTAAGGGCTAACTCCAGTTCTCCACACCCTACCAAATATTCAAGTATCATTCTATTGCCTTCTGTTTCTCCAGACACCTATAGACATAAAAATAGATGGGGGTTGGTTTTTCTGTTTCATGTTCTTGGGTTTTTTACTGCTCTCCATACACTCTGGTAGCAGCTAAAATAAAAACTCCTATGGTTGTGCTGCTCTGGGAACTCTGGACTAACATCTGCACTAACTGCCATAAAATTAATTGCAGAATTCTGCCCTCTATTTCTCTGGCTCTCAGTAACCTTACATCTTCAGTAATAGAGGAAAGAAGCTTTTTACACATAGAGAAATCTTCTGAAGGACCCAAAATTAAAAAAAGAACCACCTGCTTTCTTCCAGCAGACAAAGGCAGCAGGGCACTGCTGAAAGGTGTGACTTGCATCATGACTAGAGCAAGATACAAACTAAAAGCCAGAAAGGATTCATTTTCCTCCATCCATTTCATTATTATTTCTCTTACACTATAAAACCTTCAGTCAAGACCAAGTTTTCTTTCCTCTAGCCACTAAGAAAACAGAAAAGCAAGAGAAAGGAAGCTTCATTTACTTTCACTTTACAGAGTGGAAGCTAAGACACACAGAATGATGGACAAGCCCAGGCAAACCCAGCTTGTGGAAATCTGACTGCAGATCTCCTGAGAGAATCAAAAGAAATGCTGTCTCTCCCACCTCATTTTGCAGTGGGCAGGAGAAAGAATTTTGAAAAAGCAAGAAACTTTTTGTCAGATAGGCCACAGATACCACCTGCACACTAGAAAGAAATTATTTCTTTGGTTGCCTTTGATATTGCATCCAGCTAAAAAGTTAAAACACTTATTTTGTTCCGTATGGGTACTTTTAGCTTATCAGGCAGTTCTTGGGAGATGCAGGGAACAAGTAAGGAGAACAAAACCTAAATCCCTATCAGTTCAGAAAATGGAGAATTCAGTCCTTCATGAATGGGGCTTGAAAACTTTTTTCCTGTCCCAGTCTATCTCTGCTTCTGCAAAACTGAGCGACTGCAGTTCAGACAAAACTATAATTTTCCTAAGTGCAATGTTCAAGATAGCTTTAATTGCAAATGAAGTTGAAATAAAATGGTAGAGAGAAATAAGTGCATTAGGGGAATAAAAAAACGCAACAAGATGCCTCCATTTCCTACCACTTCCTGTAGAAGTGTAACTGAGATCTCAATCGATGAGATCGCACAAAGGGCACCAGCTTTAAGCAATGCAGCTGCTTTATGAGAAGCTCTCTGAGAATGGGCTTGGTTTGTCTGCACAGCTGGAACAAATACAAGAAATGTTCAGATGATTACCTGTCCTCTTTCCCTTCCCATGAGGATATTCTCCAACATGAAGTGACTTTTGAAACATGAAAAGCTGTAACCATGAAACACGACTGTTTCAAAAAACCTGTAGGTTGTTGAAAGATTGGGTAAAACAGAAACCTTATGGGAAAGCTGAATTTTCATTCAAGGTGGCCTGATCACTGAAGGACGCTCAGTTTTGTGGCTACAACACTGCAAAAGAACCAGTAATCAGTGACACAATCCAAACACTTTCAGTAGGTTTTACATCATATCTCCAAATAATGGCCTTAATTCCATCAACAATTTCTGTATGTCTTTCAGGAACTCAATCTGTCCAATTCAGTTTTCTCACTTGCAAAATATGAATAATCATATGCATTTTATCTGAGTGATATTATGTAACTAACATTCCTAAAGTGCTTTAAGATCCCTGCTGTAGAAACATACCTGGCGTATTATTAATTTTGATTAAGAAACTGAAAATGTAATGACTAAGTATTCATGCACAAAGCAGGAAATCCTTATCTGAACTCGGGAACAATATAAAAAGAAATTAATCTCACATAGATTTGTCTTCATGTAAGATCTATGTGACCCATCTACCATTAAAGTGGTACATGAAACTGTGAGTCTGTAGCAGTAAACTCAATCCAATAAACTGCTGTACTTAGGTTACATGCAGAACATTAAAGTCCTAATAACCTGCCTTTTCCTCAAAAAAGCCCTGCCAGACACTTACTTACTACATCTCACTCCTTTGCTTTTTAATCAAAGTGGCCATCACTAAGAACTGTTTTAAGTTCCAATTATGGCTGACATTTCTCTACAGAAAATTGATCGCTGTAAAACAGGGTTACTCAGTACATGGATGAACCCAAGAATGCAGTTGTCAATGCTCAGAACTTCTTGTGCTGTGCTGAAGAGCTGAAAATAAAAACATCTCTCCATTGCCACTAATAGCTGCCAGTTTATTCACAGGATGAAAAGTCTCAGATTATAACAGCATGGATACAGTGACATTCAAATGTATTTGGCAGCGAACTCAAAGAGCAAGAGAAGCAAAGAGGAAAAACAAAGACAAGATTCAAAGTGTATTCTGTCATTTTTATAAGTACTGGGCACCTCTGCTCTGATGATTTCAGAGCATTTTCCAATTCCCACTTTAGCAATCCAACATATGGGTAAAATAGATGAGTACAACTTCCTCATACATATGGAAAATTGAAACTGAGACACATCAGGCACAATTTTCAAGGTCTATTATTTTCATTTATTTAATTCTATGTACAAGTACTCCAACGACAATCAAATTGAATGTTAATGGGATATGATATGAGCTTCTGTGCCTGAAGTTCTTACAATATTAAAGTAACTTAACAGCAGAGAGAAGAATAAAACCCTGAGATTAACTTTTTGAATCTTTATTCCAGTTGTTTTCCTTGACTTGGAGGCTGAAGTACCAACTAGATTGTGAACTGGATTGTGAACTAGATTGTGAATGGGCAAACAGACAACAAACGTAAGTGGAAAAATGCAGCCTTGTATTAATGGTTCCTCCCCACCAGCTCAAATAGAGAAGATCACAATGAAAAACTATCCATACCAAACTAGTAATAGATCATTCAAAACAGAAAAATCAGAATGGACACAGCTCTGCTCTTATTAAAGCCAGCAACAAAAGATGCCACTTAATTCCAGAAGAACAGAAAATTACCAAATAATGACACATTTTATGTTCACCATATTGGTTTAGATATTTTTGGCTAACCTTTCCTGGCTTAAAACCAGTTTCTTTTCTTCCAGTTCCAAAACTGTATATTTTAATACCCCTTAGACATAGATCCTTTGTTTTAAAAAAAGCAAACCCATCAGACTTGCAAAATGACCTGGCAATGCCAGATCCCAGAAGTGACAGGTTCACTTTGACAATTAGAATATTTTGATAAATAGGCTTCTGTTTCAAGTTTCATGGCTAAATACGGATTTGAGTGCCCAAGACACTACAGAAAGTGGAAGAGCTAGCTACTATTATTACATACACATGGAAATCTCCAGCCTTCTCCCTGTGTCCCTTTATGTTATGTAAAGATGGTATATCTCCATCCTAATAGCATTTAATATATAGCTACTATTTATTATATACTACTGAACCTCACACCTCATTTTTATCTGTTCTTTAACAGCTACAGCATTTAAATTAGAAATGAGTAGTAGTTTTTTACATGGCTTTCATACTTACCATTTTTAAAAATTCCTTATGCCACTATAGTAATTTTAGAAGAAAACTTGAAACAATTTAATATTTTATTATTTCCCTTTATTTGGAGGCAACTTTTAAAGTCACAAATTGAAAATCTGCATCGAATCAAAATGGAATTTTCCCCAAGTTTTTATGAGCCCTGACAATGGGATAGAAATTCTGTAGAAAGACAGGGTCACAAATTATCTGATCTGAGAGGCTGACCACAAAACTTACTTGCATTTCTAAGTCAGCCATTGTAATCATCATAAAAATCAAAAAGTCAGTCCTCAACACATTGCAGTTATAGGTGTTCTACTACTATGAAACAGTAGAAGCAGCTTCTGCAAAGCCAGAGAAGCAACAGTAATTAGAAAAATGCTTTTTTTGGTTCACTAATTAAAATAACAGTTCTAAAATATGGTGTCCCATATGGAACTGCAAAAGGTTTTCCAAGCAGTGAATAGAAAAATGGCATTACCACACTCAGCATCTTTCCAGAAAGAGTTTAAACGTTTTTGGTAGTTTTCTTTGTTTTGTTTGTTCTTTAGTTTTTATTTTGTTTGCTTGGTGGAGTTTTTGGTGGCTTTTTTTCATTTTTTGGTGTTTTTCAGGAGGGTGTGTTTCCTGTTTGTTTTTGCGGAGGGTTTTGGATTACTTAGCTTTTTTAATTCTTTTAAGGCTTTCATTACGTATGTACAAGTACCAACATTTTAAATTTTCTAGCTGCACTTTCTGTGTAGCAAAGACCCCCCTGAAGTCCTTGTATTGTTGTGACCAAAACCAGGCAGAATGCAATCTCAGCTAACCCACTCCTCCAGGCAATAGGCTGCATCTATAAATCAGCTTTCTGCCTCCACCCCCCCAGATCAATGTCACAAGCAGCTATCTAGGGAGCAGCAGGGAAGCCAAGCTGGTGACCGTGTTCAAACACTCCAATAGGTTATTGAGCTGTGGTGTTAGGTGCTGCAGTCCAACAAATCTGTTATGTTCCCCCCTAC
>VYZP01063428.1:0-13557 GCA_013400635.1 Hypocryptadius cinnamomeus
CCTTCATCAGGGCACCCCACAAATACAATACCATCGGTGGCTGTAAAACTGGGAGGCGGTGAAGGGGGCTTATAGAGCACTCCAGCTTCTAAGCTGAGACAAGTGTCACCCTGCCTTATTAAATACAGCAAAGCCAGCCATACTTTTAACAGTTTCCTGCAAGGGAAAACAAAAAAAAAAACCAAAAAAAACCAAAAAAAAAAAAAATCAAAACCAGGCTTTTCCCAGATACAAAATGAGAAGGCAGTAACTTGTCTACACAAGGGGCACAAAAAACTAGCTACCACATGCCAGCAAGCCTCGTGCACATTCAGCAACCTGGACAAATCCTAACTTGTTCCCATGCTTCACCAAGTGAATTTAACACTATGTCTCCATTTAATCTTGTGCAAATGTGTGCAAACAAACCTTACAGCCTATCTCACATCTACACAACCCTCTCCTGGTCTCAGTCCCACGCATCAAATTCAGACCACCCAAAGCACTGCAGAGATAGAAATTATGTTTCCAGGGTGCTCAGATGCAACACTAGTGGATGATACGAAGTTGGCGGGTTCCAGAATTTCCAAGAACCAGGAAATACCTATTTTAACTGGTAAATGATGAACAAGGTTTCATTCACCAACAGCTCCTTGCCAGCAAACATATTCCTGTCTCTTCACTGCAGTGAGAAAAACCCACAGGATCTTCCCTTGCATTGTGTTGGATGCCCCTGTTCTGAAACAGGTCAATTCCCCCCACACGTCAACCTGTAGGCAAAAAACTGTCAGCACAACTCACCTTCAAAAATCACCTGCCCAGGAGGGAGCTATGTTAACTTACAATTACATGAGGAAAAAAAAGGAAAAAAAAAAGATTACGGCAAAAACACAACCTCAAGTTCTTTCTTACTCTGAGAAAGGGACTTCTCCCCTCATCCCACATGTGATGAATTTTGTATTTTATACACACACACATTCTGTATTGACTATTAAATGGCCATCACATTTCCTCTGCCCACCTCTGCTAAGGCCCAGGGTAAGCTCATGCCCCTCACACTATTCTCATTTCACTGCAGGCCTCAGGACTCCACAAAGCAGGGAAAACTAGCAGCGTCTGGCTACCTCTGCAATGCAAATGTCAGTCTGCAGATCCAGTCCAACAAAGAACTTTTCTAAGCTCTGCAGTAGATCCCTATTTTAGTGTTTCTGACCTGCACTCACAACAAGGGCTAAAACTATTCTTTTAAAAGTGAGTCAAAAAGTCTGTGGAAATCTAAGACTGCTAGCCACACACCTTACAAATAAAGTTTCCTACTGGCTAGTGGCCCAAAAGAAAGCAATACTGCAGCACAGAAAATGGAAACTTACACTGTAAATCAAGAGATATTAAGAGTGTCAGTGATTAAGAGAGACCATCGTTTCACTCCTGCCTGCTCTTAAAACCAGTTCCTGGATTACTCCATTCTGGTCCTCCTAACAGAAGGGAAGATCAACTCGTTCTGTAGGTTTTCCAGCCTTCCCTTCAAAGTCGGGGCAAGTGGAGGATACTTCATTTTTTTTATCTTGCTCTTCCTGGCTCTCCATTTACACTAGAATGTAAAAAAAAAGCCCTGGCACACCATACTCCAGTTTTACTGCTGCTGTTATGGCTGGGAGCAGAGGTAACTGAACAGTTCCACACAAATCTAGGGTAACATCCAGGGATACTCACAATTTGCTTACTCTGTGACAGTGCTGTAAAGGGTCTTCCTCACGGGACACCAAGGCTTCATTTTTGCCTTCGAGACCAAAGAACAAGCAAGCCTGCAACACTGAAGAGCCAATCCACCTGAGGAAAATTAACTTTAAAAGGACATGGTATTCTAGAATGACAGATACAGAACACAGCAAGAAGTACTGCTGCAGAGTATTTTACCACATTCTGTACCTGCAGTTTTTCAACCCATTTTTCCAAAGGTAGTAACACTGCATGCGACCCACACAACACATTCCCTGCTTTTGCTTCACAGCCCACGCTAGCTAATACTGCCCATCACTTTTCAACCTCTCTGTACAAATACCACTATTGGTATCAGTGATTAATACACTAAATTGCAGTGAGAGCTGTTGAAAAATTACTTATAAAGAAAACAACAGCATGCACATCCTGTTTTCCTCTAGACCTCAATATACATCAAATCAAGAAAAGCTGAGGTTTTAGGCTCTTCTGGAAGGAGGAGAAAAGAAAAGTTTAAGCTTTCAGAAATCCACAGAGCAAATAATATGTTCAAGTAGCATTATTTTCATTTCCCTTGAAGACTGTGAGTAAGTACACAAGCAACCATATGTAACATTGCAAACGTTGAAGAAACTGGATTAAAGGGGAAGTTTAGGGGGTGGTTTATTCTGCTACACAGCTTCTGGTGTTTTGAGAAAATTGATAGTAGAAAATAGACACTCTGAAAAAGGAAAAATTCTGTACATTCAGTTACCCCATAAATTAGTTACTCAGTATTACTATACTGTACCTTATCTATAAAGCTAGAGAAACTGATGAATAAATTATTCAAATGAATGGCAAATTACATGTCATAAGCTTGAAAAACTAAACTCCTCCTCAAAACACAAGGCACACTTCAACTGATTTAGCTGAAACACTGCAAACATCGGCAGGGAAAGTTCTCTGTAAAAAAAGGTATTTCAAGAAGTCTTGAGCCTCCCTAAAATGCATTGAACTAGGGAGCCAAGGCAGAGTACCTCACGAAGCAAAACCAACCTTTTATGCTCATAAGTAAAATTATCTTAAATGTTAATGTACAAAGACAAACCTAGATGCTGTGCTACAGCTAGCAAGCTATACCGTGGAGGAACGAAAAAAAAAAAAATTACAAAACCAAGAGCATTTCCTCAAAAGCCCTTTTAAGTCAATGGTGTAGACAACCTCATTGACATTCATGGTGGTCTCACAAGTTTTATCTTCAAATGATCCATCTGACTGCATCCTCTTCCAGGCCAGTGTATCTGAATCAACACCCAGGAGCATATGAAACAACACTAAGAAGAAAATCACAAACCAGCCAAAGCAGGTTTATGTTAACTTTTCCAAACCTGTTTTGGGGAGACTAACCAAACTTTTACCAAGAGACACCAATCACAGCATGCTCAGAAACCAATAAAGAGAACAAGCCCAAAGAGAACAAGCCCAGCACCGTAGTGCTCATGGCACAAATAAGCTATCACAACAGCTTCTATCCAAAAATTAACACCTAAGGAAGAAAGCAATCATCTAAAATCTTCTAAAACTGCCTCTGCTTGTAAGCTATCAAAGTCTTGAGGAGGAGGTGAGGGAGAAGCATCTCAAGCACTTCCCGCTGCAAAGGAGATCTGTCACCACTTCACCCACTGTATTTCCCTCTTCAGTCAGGCAACTCCCCTGCGTAATTGCTAAAACCATTATTTAACAGCACACACAGTATGTATCAACATAATGTCTTGTCCAACACCTTGTTCTAGCCAAAACCACTGTAACTCAAGTATCGCCCCACCTGTTTATAACTTAGGATTCAGGTACTGGTGATCTTTCTATCAGCTTTTAGGTTCTAGTGTCTCAACTGGACACTCTGCAGCTGTTCCCATGGGCACATCCCCAACTGGCAACTGCTTCCAGAGCAGAGCTTTTCCTCCCACCTTTGAACAGGGAGGGATAAGGACACTGAGCCTCTGCGGATGAGTCATATATCCCACAAGCATGAGAAGTCTGCTAAAGCCACTATGACCTTCAGGGAGACCTGAGACTTAGACACCTTTAATTCTGCTGCGTTAATAGCCATAAGCCTAAAATGTAACTTAATGGACCGTGTCAGTTCAGCAGAAACAGATGAGCTAAAGGAGCAGGTACTGCATCAGACTGGGGAAAAAAGGTAAGCAGATTTATTTAAGTGAAATAAAAACCAGAGCTACAGCTGATGAAGTCCTACATGTGAAAGGAGAGTTATTTTACTTTCAGAAATATCACTTCTGAGACCTAGTCAGACAAGCATATTGCATGTTGATGGGTAGGAAACCCTGCTCCATGCACATTTTCTTTTCCTTCAACACCTCTCTGGATTTAGTTCCTACAGTTTAGGAGTGACCAGTCTAGCACCATGGCACTCTCCACAGAAATATTTTATATATACCTTTTATCTGTAACATTTTCATATTTTTTATCTATAACATTTCCACACAGTTCAGCTGAATTACCAGGTCAAAATAAGCAATCTTATCTCATCACGAAGTTCAATTTTAATAGTTCTGCAATCACACTACGAGAGAATAGCTCCGTAAAACACAGATGAAGAAACAGAAAAAAATTGATGAAAACTAGACAGAAAGTTTCAGCTGGGTAACAACACAACAGGCAGAAATCTTAGACCAGCCGCTCATCTCCCCGGATATTTTGAGAAAGGGCAGCAGTACTGGTCTCACCACTTGCTCTAACTAAAACTGAAACACCATCCCCGCTGTGAAATAATAATACAAATAGTTAAAAAAAAAAAAAAAAAAGGCACCGTACATTAAACTTCCAGGGCTTGCTTCTTTCCTCAAATGCAAATAATGGATTTGCATAGCTTAAGGCAGAGTCTACCCACGGAGCCATTGTTCCTTGCCCGAGGCCTTCAGGATTTCCAAGGAGCAGCTCCCTTTCGGTACCCTCGCTGGAAGCAATCTTTCATCCGAACATGCCTGACCAGCAGCCATGGCAAAACGGCCGGGGATTACCCGACCCAAGCAATTCAGCAGAAGCCACGAAATCTCCCGTCTAATTTTACTTACGGGTCGCCGTCAGCTCCACCGGGAGGCTCCCCCTGCGCGGGGCTGTTCTGCCCGCATGAGCCCACCGTCGCCCTGCCCTGCTCTGCCCACCTCGGAGCACCGGGCCCCGCCGCCCCTTTATCCCCCTATCTCCCCATCCCCCTTCCCGCACTCGCCTCCCGCCGGCGCGCCCGCCCGCCCCGAGTCACCGCCCGCGGAGGGCCCCGAGCCGGCTCCGCCCGCCGCCCCGGCCTGACAGCGGAGCTGCTCCGGGAGGCCGGGGGAAGGCGGGGGGCTCCCCCGCCCCGATCCCACCAGAAGCAGCCGGGTAAAGTCGGGCGGCCCCTTCCCTCCGTCAGTGGCACCCCCCAGAGCCGCTTACCTGTGTGCGGAGGCGCACAGCTGCCCGCCGGATCCCCCGCGCTCCTCGCTGCCCGACGAGGACGACACCCGGCCCCGCATGCGGACCCGGGCAGCGCCTCAGCCCGGCCTGTGCCCCGCTCCCCGGCGCCGGCCGCCCGCCTGCGGCATCAGGCGCATCCAAGCGCCGCCGGGAAAGCGGGGGGCGGCGGCACTTCGGTTTCTGTTGGGCTCATCCCCACCGGGAACAGGCTCCCGGCTACACCGCCGTGTTAAGATTTTTTTTTTCCCGTGAAGTTCCCAGGAATCTCTGGGAAAGGTCTGGGACGTCTCATCTCACCAGCTCTCAAAACCGATTAAAATTGTGTTCTCTTCAAAGGAGGCTTGTAGAGGCAGGCTCCATCCCTCTGGAAATTAAGTTTAATTCCTTGAGTGCTTTCACCGAGGAACACGCTGATGTATTGAAAGAGCTAGCTCTGCCTTTGAATACGCGGTAATTTACATTGAATAATAATGTTTTTGGCAGCTGCTGCCATCAACATTCACCTGAAGGAAATTTTAAAATTGGAAGCATGCATACAAACTCTACATGAGATTAAAGCTGGAAGCGTTCCTGTCTGAAATGACGCAAGAACATCATGGAACGGTTAAGGTTGGAAAAGACCCCCGAGATCCGTCATGTCCAACCGTGGAACGTCTCCCCACAACCGCCACATGTCCTGCGGCAGAGACGCCGGCAAACTCGGGAACAAGCACTTCCAGCGCATCCGGTCCTATGGGTTCAGACACCGTCCACGAGATCCACTCAGCCTGTGCAAGGGTTTACAGAGCTATGCTGGATGAACCAGGGGTGTTCACTTACCGCTTGTTAACAGAGCAGCTTATTTTATCTTTAAGTCATCCCAGAGAAGAGGACAGAACTCGTCGATTCTGCTCAGGGCCGCCCAGGCTGTTGCTGCAGCCTCTGGTAGGTCCAGCCCGGTTCCCGCATGGTGGTGCTTACGACGGGATTCAAGAGGAGGGCTTGTTCAGCTGAGCCCCATCTAGAAGAGAAAACGTAGGAGGAAGCACGTTGTGTATTTACACAGAAACGTTGTTTAGCTCGAGCCTGCTGAAATTTCTCTTCCATTTATACCAAAGCCTAGCAGGGGGAGGAGATACTCACGTGAAGACAGATGATGCAGTGCTACGTCTTCCCCTTAGTAGTGTCTGTCTTTTCTCACCGACTTCCCTACGGAGCCGCAGACACTACTCTTCCTCCTTCCCCTCCCCCTCCTCGGGCCGGCGGCAGGAGCCTCTTCCCCGCCCCGACAGTCCGAGAGGAGGTGGGAGACTCGCAAAGTGGGGGGCAGCGAACCACCCCAGCCTCCCGGAATTACCATCTGTTAAGAAACTAATCGTCACCGTGTGTATGTCGAGGGGCATTGCGATCCCGCAGGGGCACGATTCTCCTTCCCCAATCATTGCTCCCTGCCATGAAACCCTAGGGAAAGCCGGCGGGGGACGAACTACCCCCTGAGGAGCTGTTGCCAGGATCAAAATGAAGCCCCACCCAACGGAGGCGGGAGTCACTGGGATCCTGGAAAACCTCTCCGCACCTCAGCGCCCAAGCTTTTGGGGCTGGATCTTGCTATTTCAAAATAAAGTTATTAAATAATTCTGCCTCTGATAAAGAGGATGAAAAAACGAATTTGTTTGGAATCCTGTGCTGCATCAATGCTGTGTTTTGCCCAGAGAAGTGTATCATGGTAGAAGAAATCTGAGGGGTTGTTAATAATTTAATTGTCCTCTCCTGTTTCTATCTTTATGATCCTGACCACTTTCAGTCTGAAAGTTTTCTGTATGATGCTTCAGTGACCTCACAGTATGTTTTTAGCATTGAATCAGAACAAGGTGCTTCCTTGGTTGGAAAAGCAGCTCCTGCTTTTTGATGGCTGTCACTGGGAATGACCAGAGGTGGATTCTGTTCTCAGCAGCAGTTTTCTACAGCTTATATGTACACATAATAAAAATAACAGATTGAAAGCTGGGAAATTTTGTCTATTCTTCAGGGGCTATTCCAGTCTTTAGCCTGCCGAGATAATTTTCAATGTATTCTGGGCTGGGAACCAAAGTTCAGACCTCTGTAATTTGTCTTCCCTTGAGCTGAGAATACCTTAGCACTTTTCCCCCTCTCCCAAGAGGCTCCTCAGGTCCCTTCACATCCTGCCCTTTACAAAACCAAGCTTCTTCCAACTATATAGCTAAATTGTGTGCCTTCTAAAGTTACTTTATTTAACTCTGCTATATCTTTTACCATTAGCTGTCAGCTCTTCAGTCCTTACCCTTCAATTCACCTAGGTATCATAGGCACACAATCAATTAAAAAAAATCATTAAGGTTGTACAACAAAGGACTCAGAATTAGGATATATTAGAAGGACTTCATGTCGGTTCCCCTGCTCAAATGTTTCAGGACATTCTTAAAGTATGTAGTCCAGTATTATTTTGTTCTGGACTTGCTTTATTTTGCAAGGCCTTGTCTTTGTTTAGGATACAGGATGGACTTTCAGGATGTACCAGATTTCTGCAGAACAAGATGTTGGGACTACTCACACAGAAGAGTGTAGGAAACTTGAGGAAATGGATGGTATTCCTGCCTCTGTTCCAGACAGGATGTGTGTGCTGCAGCTGCAACTTTTGTGCATGAGTTCATGGGCATGTGCTTATTTCACACTAGCTAAGGTGGGGTATCAGTACCAGTCCAGCAGGGATCTCTGGGCAGGCTGAAGGGCAAGGAAGAAGAACACGAACATGCTGTGGGCAGTACTGAGCCACAGCTCAGAGGCCAGCTCAAATTACTGGTGCACTGCTGAAGTGAGCTAGACACATGCAGTGTTCATTCCTGTGGTGGTGCCATGTGGCAACTTAGAAGTCATTTGATTTTACAGCTGACTGCAAGTTAAGTGTTTGTCAATTTTCTCGGAGTCTTGCATGAGGCACCTAACCCTAGGAAGAGCTGGGTGTTCACAATTGCAGCCCACGGTCTATAGGAGATACAGCTCACTCACAGTTTTATTCCCTTCCATTAAAGGAAGGCAGTGTGTGTAAGAAAAGAATTGTCTCTAAGGTAGCTGAATACACCTTTATCTGGAATAAACTGCACTATATTGGTCAAGTAATGTAGTAATCTAACTTGCAGTAATGTAATTTCACTTTAGTTTCTTCTGGCAATTGTAGCTGTCCCACATCAGCAACAGAATGAAAACTGGTGTTTGTTGTCATCTAAATATGTTGAGCTAAATTCAAGGATTCAAATGGCAATTTGAATAATTAATATAGTGCAGAAAAAGTTTAGTTCCTAGTTGTTTTCCAAATAATCTGTACAAACAAGAAGTTAGTAACTAATCTGCAACCCAGTGAATTTTTGGGCACAAAGTACAAGGAAAAGATAAGGAATCACTGGGATACAGTCTATTGCAAACAAATTATTTGACAACAGTAAGAATCCTTCAAAATGCTTTTGAAATGGATGACTACCAGGAAGTCAAATGAATGTTCCTGCAAACAAATGCAATGCATGTGACCAAAAAGTCAACAGATTTGCTTTTTCAGTTGAAAATCAACACTCCTGAGACACAAATCTCTCCCCAAACCAAAGATAAAACCCCATAAACCGTTAAATGTAAAGCAATAACTAAAATAAATCTGAATAAAATGTAGTAATATTTTAGTTCCAGGAGAAACCATGTACCTCCTGAGCCGTTACTAAACTAAGAAAATGTTGCCTCTATCCCACCTTGAAAAACAAAGAAAAATAAAGAGGAAAATTACAGGAAATGGAAGGGAAAATGGTTGAACACGGGAAAACCAAAACTAGAGAGAAGGAATAAAGAGCATGGAAAGTTGCAGCGTCACAAAAGTGATTTCCCCATCAATCCAATAAGAAAGATGACTAATCAAGCTGCATGTAGGCAATGCACCCTATCTATCATACACGTCTGGTCTTAGAACTAAAATGCAACAGAACTGTCACCCTTCATAATTACTTTGGGAGATAATGCATTTGTAGAAATACAGATTGTCACAACATCCTTGTGAGTCCCTTCCAACTCAGAATATTCTGTGATTCTGGGATCCCTTCTCCACCCATCTTGTAGCTTTACTGCCTATCATCACAGTCTGATCCTAATCTTTATGTCATGACATGAGAACTACTCTGAGTTCCACGCATGCCCAAATCTCTCCTACTGAGCTCCAAAACCTGTCTCAGCACTACTCTGTTTGTACAGGTTCTCAGGTTCTCTCAGTTCCCTTGCCTAGGTGCTCGGGGCTGCCCCCAGGTGCTCTTCACTGCACTTACAGCTCCAGTTGATGTAAGCACCAGTCCTTGCATGGCTTTAGCAATCTGTGGTTGCATGATGTTTCTTCCAGAGACACTTTGCCAGGAGACAACTTGCTGAAGCCTGTCCCATGAGCTTTAAAAAATCTGGTTAGTCGTTGTAGCACATCTCATCAGAACCCACAGTGCTTGTCATGAGCTCACAGTGTACAACCCCTACCTGGTTTGATGTCACTTTTTCAAGACCTGGTCAACCAAAGAACTGCTGAGACAACCAAAGAACCAAAGTCACAGCTGTGACTGCTTTCTCAGTCCCCAGGGCCTGCCTTTGCTGGGAATTGCAGAGGGCTTTAACCTGCCCTGGGCTGTGCAGTGCTCCTCTACTCAATCTGGGAGACAGGACACCAGCAAACAAAACATGATGGCAGGAAATGTCATGGAGGTAACCCAGGTAGGTTGAGACAGCCTCCCTTTATTTTTACCCCCATAAAATGCAATCTGGGATGGTGAGCACATTAGGAAGTGCTATTTGCCAACCAAAGTGAAGCCTTTAATGCATGTGTTTATGCATGAGCATCTACAAACCCATAAAGAAATACATTATCTAATAGGCACTAGGCATTCTTGTCCTTCATTAGGTATATGAAGAGGAACAAATAGGTCAAAGCACACCCACTGAAGAGCATTTCAAACAAAACAGTGGAAAGGAAAAAGGAAAACAGTTTGAAAAATTACAGAAAATATGTCCTGAGTAGCTTGTGATTTTCACCAGGTCAAGAGCAACATTAAACCTCAGGTTTCACTGCACCAATTGTTCTCTTGTTTCCATTTAATTACAGTGTCATATGGAATTCAAGTTCTCTGCTTGTCTCTTCATCCTCCCAATGGATGTCAGTATACTGAGTGACTTTACCTCTATGTGTGTCCATGGGTAACCCAAACTAAAGCTTCATGGTGCCGAAAGCAGCAAAGCAGGCAAGAGCTGCTGCTTCCTCCCCTGGCAGGAGACAAACCTCTCAAGATCCAGTTCTCCTATCCATCAGCCTGGGACACAGCAGTCTCCTCCCTGTAGCTTGCAGGCATGCAGTGGACTTCTGTTCCCAGAGGTCAGCTGTGGCATCTGGCACAAGGGAAATCTGGGAAAAGGAGAGAGGTGGAGGGGTGCATGGGACAGTTAAGCAGCTGAGGAGGGTAGCAGGGTGGTGGAAGACTCTTACTTGCAGTCTGCTGCTCGGTCACTGCCCCAGGGCCAAATGCAGGGGGGCACTGAGCTCAGAGAAAACTAGAAGTCCTTGATCCTGTGGATCTGGGTCCCTACCCACTTTGCCTGTGTGCTCAGATGACTAACATAAGCAGCTTCTGGAAGATGGAATCCTTGCCCTTTTCTGATAGCTCTGTTAGTCCTACAGTACCATGCCAGGACCCGCTCTCCTTGTCGCCTTTCCAAGGAGAGGCCTGCATGTAAGATGCCTTTGCCATTTAAAGCTCATCTTAATGCCCGGTTTCTTTCTCTGTGCATTTTATGAAAATGCTTCCCTGTTTTACCTGGTGGCTCCGCCAGCCTCTGATTCTGGCCTTCAGACCCCCAAGTTTTTGTCCTCTGTCCTGGTGGCTTCACCTTTACAGCCAAGTCATTATTGCAGGTGCTCAGGCAGCTACTGCAGCTCTCAGATATATAACCTTTCCACTTCAAACTTTTGGCCCACTTCTTTGGCCAGTGTTAACTGGCCTGGATTTCTTTACTGGTTTGCTGCCAAAGATCTGGGAACAGATGCACAGTTTCTGGCAGGTACTCTTCAGACTGGTCTTTACTTGAAAATATGATGTAGCAAGTCAGTACACAAAACAGGGCTGTAAAAGCAATACAAATAGCTATGATTAGATTCCAGGGAGAAGGAGAGTGAGAAGTTAGGTGAGCTCTGTAAGTCAGAAATGTTATGACAAACTGCTAGAAGCCTTGTCATATGTGAACAGCATGCTAATTTCATGTTTCTTACTTTTAGGACTTTTGCATGTTTCTTACTTTTAAGACTTAAAGTCTTGGATGTAGGCAAAACATGGGAAAATTTCAAATGCATTTCTTTCCATGACTGACTTACCCACTTACAACTCCTGCCAGGTAATGCCCATGGCTAGTGAGCAAATGGTCACTTGCCACAGTTTGGAAGAATCAGTAGGAACCCACACAAAACTGGGCTGGTGACACAGGAGAAAGAATCTTCCCTTCATGGCACTCCAAGCTGAAGAGAGCAATCCTGTGGCAGAAAGGGCTGGCTTAGTCTCTGTAACTGAGGAGAACAATAGCTCATGGATCAGACTTCTCTTTTTTAGTGCTCTGCTTCTGTTCCAAATGGAAGCGAGACCTGACCCCTGTGGATATGATCAATAGCCAATATCCAAGCCATGTGCAATCTTAGTACAATATTCCTTCTATTTCAATGTTTAGCCATTTCATCCATGGAAGTGGAAAACATCAACTGATATTTGCAATTTATTAAAAGCCATCTGTCAGTTAACTCACCATCATTTAATTAATCATAAAATTCCCCATTGTATGGAAACAGGAAGCTCCACTTCCAGCAGCCCAAGCCACCTGCTCACAGCCTCTGTTTTTGGGGGAGTGGTTGTTTTTGATTTGGACACATCATTGAAACCTGGCCTTTCTTGTCTGCAGCTAAAATATAATCAAGAAAAGGTCTGTCACTGAAATGTTATTATAGAAACACTACTCAAAATTGTGCTATGGCCAATTTTAACTTCCCAGATATTATTTGGGAAACAAATGCTTCTAATAATAAACTTGGGCCCAGCTAGCCGTGTGTGTGATAGCTGCCTTCTCAGTAGTCACTCAGACAAAAAGAGACAACCTCAAATTAGTAAGTAATGAAGACACTAAAAAAAACCTGGTCATAGAAAACTGCGTTGGGCTGAGTACTCAGCAATCGTTTCCATTTCCATGGACAGAATAACAAACACAAGCAAAGGGCAAACTGTCAAATTAAGGAAACTCACTAGCAAATTCACCTTGACTGAGGAGCTGGAATACTTGACTATGGAGGGAGATTGGAATAGATCTAGATCAAAGATACAAAAACTCACAATGTATATATTCCCAGTAAGAAAAAATCTTACTGGGAAACACTTTAGACCTGAATAAATGGGAGGGGAAATCACTTCAGAAAGTCAGAAATAGTAAACAATCCTGGTCAACAAAGGTAGCTTTAGAGTAGAGATGCATAGGATTAAGGCCAGTTTTGTCAAAAGTCAAATGAGCTGGAACATGCAAATATGATTGAAGTAAACAAGAAATAAATCTTCAACCATTCACAGAAAAGGAGAACATGCCTTAGATAGTATTTCCCCAGCAGAGGCAGGGAAGCAGTAATGCAAGTGTACAGAACTCTCTGAGGTGCTTCCCCCAGAACACAGTGTATAATTTGTGCTCTCACACTTGAGAAGAAAGCAGTTCTGGAGAAGATACAGAGAAGTGTTAAACCAAGCATGGACATGA
Organism: Hypocryptadius cinnamomeus; assembly: GCA_013400635.1. Classification (NCBI taxonomy): domain Eukaryota; kingdom Metazoa; phylum Chordata; class Aves; order Passeriformes; family Zosteropidae; genus Hypocryptadius; species Hypocryptadius cinnamomeus. The sequence goes on from VYZP01063428.1 coordinate 12,946, forward strand.
ACCATGAAGTCTGTCTTTTGAGAGCAGCTAAACAAGGATGGCAGGAGAACAAAGGGATACAAACTGACTGTGAATTTAATAAATTCCTTGCCATAGGAGAAACCTGCCAACTTGTTGGTACCCTTGCCATGCTTTCTGCCCCTCTGTCTGTGGCACATTACCCTTTGGTTCTTGGGCCTTTTCCTACAACCCTCAAGTTTGTTGTAAAGCACTTGAAAAGACCCTTGGCACAACATAAATTGGTGGGATATGAAGGAAATGTTTTATGGACATTTCTGAACAACAAGCTCACTGTGCAAAGTTGCATGCCTCATAGGGTGGGGTTCATCCAATAAAACTGGCATCATTTGAAGACAAATGCATTTCACCTTTCTCCTTCTTCCCTTAAAAGCAGGGAAGGGCTAAGTCAGAATACTTACAAATGCACACAAAAAAGAGAGCTCTTTGTAACTGGAGAGTGCTTGTAGTAACCCAGCTGATAAAAAGCTGCAAACTCACACCTTCTCTTACAGAAATATAACCAGAATTAAGCAGTTTTCATTTATATTACACCTTTCCTGGCACCGCAGATGTTTGCATCATTACTTCTGCTTTTGAGCTGGTGGTTGAACT
>VYZP01063451.1:2776-15561 GCA_013400635.1 Hypocryptadius cinnamomeus
TGCTACTAAAACAGCAGGCTGGCAGGTTTAACAAGTTAGTGCTTGTATACATGTCTTGGGAGATACCCACACCCAGGTAGCCTCAACCTGCTTACTAAGGTGATAAATACCTGTTACAACCCACACTTGAGTTTTAAAGAAGTACAATCCTCTTGTATCAGATTGTGAAATTTCCCCTGTATTTTAGAAATGCAAATGTTTTTTATTCTTCCATCCTATGCTGACTCCAGTTTTAATTTTTCCAAATATAGATCCTTGCTTCCCTTTTCCTGTGCTGGTCTGTTTCCTCTTACTGTCTACCTCTGTGAATGCTTTTTTTCAATCTGGTTTCCTAAGGAAATAAGGTATGTATGATCACACTGTTGGGCATTCTGAAGCCATTCCTCTCACCCAGTATCTTTTGATCCCAATAAAGTCCCTTCATAGCCTCTTTATCAAATTTCTCTGAAGTTGTCCAAAGATACAAAGTTGCTACAGGTTTTATTTTAAAAATGGCAGTGAATGGGAGACACCATGGTATCATGGGTGGCTGGGCCTTTGACTTTTGTCATGCCCTCCCTCTTGTTTTTACAATATACATACACACATTTCAGTTACTCTGTCTCTTGCCCAATGATCCAATTCTTCATCACTCATCGACATCCACTGGACCAATGCAGTGGTGCAAGACTTGGTTATCACTACAATGATAGTGATAAACCAAACTCCACTGGCTTTAAAACCAGAGAAGCACAACCTGGTTACCTCTGCCTGCAGACCTTGCAGAGCAGCCTGTTGCTACAACACTGCTTCATACACTGTCAGAATCCTCTTCATTCCCTGAACAAGGCCAGCCAGTTTTACAGTGGCTGGTACTGTTCTCGTGTAACAGCATCATTGGCATTTACTAAAATGCCAGTAGAAACACATACATGAACAGAACAGCAAAAAAGTCTGAGTCTTCTTGAGGCTGATTTTTCAAGACAGAAGGTGTTAACAAATTATTAAGCTAAATGTCAAATTGTTAGTCCTTATTTGGTATATAAATGCTTAAAAAGCCTTCAAGCTTTCTGATGAACCATTGCACAAAGGTATCCATTTGCAGCCAGTTATGGATTTTGCTTCATTTTATGAAAGTTTTCAGACATACATAAAAGAGCATCTGGGCACCTTCAATCAGATACCGTGCTGACACTTAACAGAACTATGAATTTGGTAACATTTGGATTCGATAATTACATGCAAAACCCCTCAAAGGTTTAAAAGGATAAAAACATCATTAATTTTAGGCATAAACCAAGACCGAATGTTTGTAGCTTCTGCATCTTGCCCCGTTAACTGGATTTATCAGTTACAGAAGAACTGATTCTGGCATCTGGCATTTGTACACTAGTCTGCGATAACTGCATGAAAAATTTATCACCAAGCTGAAGGCTAATGGCATTGGGAAATGCTTTCAAGAAAAATATCAAGTAGTAATTCTGATGTTGATCCTATTAGTGTTGCTAAATTTGCCAGCAGAAGAGCAAGGCACTTACCTCAAAACATCATCTGTGTTCACTGTTATTCTTTTTGTGTGGCAAGCCCCAAAAGCAAGTGCCACACAGAAGGACTCAATCAGCAGCAATATGCCAGCTTGCTGATGAATGTTACCACAAACACTTAATAGCTGGCTATCTGCCTGCCCGGCCCATTCACTGCTTTCCATGCTTACAATGAAAGGACATCCAAATAATACTCAAGGTTTGTACAGACAAGCACCGAGGAACACACAGATGGTTTCCAGTAGTCCAAGTGACAAAACACACTGCCAGTTTAATTCCTGCCAAGGCCACTGTGTGCCTTTGAGAACTAAACAGAAACAGAGCTCTAGCAGGTGAGAGAAAGTAAGGGTTGGCTTACACATCCAAAGAAACACACCAAATAACTATCTGCTGTACTTGTATATATGCAAGACCTTTCTTTGCCAAAGGAAAAATAATAGGTAAAATAAAAACCACATGCCAAGCAGACCATGGTGTGTGCTAGTACTACAAGGGATGCAAGTATAAGGAGAGGAGGCTTGCATTGGTATCAGAGGGTGAAGCTCACTGCCCAATTTCTCATTTTATTCATGTTACTGTCACTGAATGATTCAAATTTGGGGAATTGCTCCTTGGTTTCTAGAACAAATTCACTCAGGGCTTGTCTTATTCATTTATTAATATTGAAGTTGATCTTGGAAGATGAAACTGTTAGTATGAACACTGAAGAAGAATGTGACTATAAGTAGCATTGATTTCGGGAAAGCCAAAAGTGAATTACTGCGCACACAAACCTGGTGAAGCTTCACAAAATGTAATATTTCAGCATACCGCTGTCAGGACACAGATTTTTTTTTAAGCAGGAAGAAAGACTGGACAAGAAGACCTGCACCTTTGTAAGTACTCATAAAGGCATTTCAGAAAACACCCAGCAACTTGAGATTAAATTCTGGCCTAAGTCTCATGGGAGAACGAAGAAAGCCCTTAGAGAAACAGTGCTCCTGACTGCACTTGGTAGTCCAGTTTTTCATACCTCTTTCCAACTTGCTACATTTGTTTGGGAGAGGAAAAGCCATGTTTCCCTAATGTTTTCCTGAGGTTTTCCCTAAGATTCCCAGCTCTTTCATCAGACTACGTACCAACCATGGATTCCCTGGAGGTCCATCAGCCTCTTCAGCCCTAGAACCATCACTGACTAAAATACTGAGCAGAAGTCCAACAATATCAGCAAGTTAGCACTTTTTGCAGAAACCAAAACAAATGGATCTTGCTTCTACTCAAATTTTGCAAGGTTTTCAAAGATGGTACTTTCCTTCCTCTTAAGTCTTGCTAAAAATCTGCAAATAAAAGATTACTATTCCACAATAAAGGAACTTTTCTGCTCTTTATAACTGTTGATATCCAATGCCTTCATAAGCTTCATCTTCAGTCCTTTTATTTTTCTGAAGATGAAAGACACACATACATCAAGCCATATACAGATTTTCCTTGGGACTGTCTGACATCCCAGACATTTAAGACAACTGAATAGGGAGCTACAGGACGACTTCAACCCAGGAAATTAATTCTATTCCTGAAGGAGTTCCTCCTTGTTCCTTCGCACCACACTCCAGTCCATTGTTTGGATCACCAGCATTCATGTGGTATGTCAAACAAGGAACATTTCCAGGCAAAAGCCAGCTTGTCTATCCCCTTTCACCCCTTCCCACCACACCATTCACCCAATGTGACTCCCATACAGCTGTGACACTGGAGCCCCATCCCAAGGCAGGGAGCAGGACAAGGCTGCAGAAGGGCAAAATAGCTTTGAGAAGTGAGGTGAATGTGGTGTGGAGCACAGCAACCATGGAAGTGGCCATACCACAGCCTGCACCACAACAGGACAGGCTCTTCCAAAAGAGATGTTAAAACTTTGTAAGAAACACCACAGAATGCAGTATCTGCTTAATTTAGCTTTATTCATGCCTCAATTTTTCTGTATTCCTAGTTCAGGGCCAGATTTTGCAGGTGTTGGAGAGGCCATTTAAGCCACAGCAAATGGCAATCACACATTGAAGCACATCAGTAATGGAAAAAATTGTTTCAGGGGGTTTACATGAATCACTAGTTCCAAACAGTAAAATTTCAGTGATTCCATTTCTTTTATTCCATAACAACACTGTAAATATTGCTAAAATCCACTTATTTTACTGCATGATGAACAATCTTAACAGCATAGTTAGTAATTTTTTTGTAGAATAGCCTGAGAATTATGACTGCTCAGAAAAAAAAATTGGTATCTTTCAGATCGTTTCAAAGTAGAGATTAAGGAAATCTCAAATTTGAGCTCACCCAAATTTTAATAACATAGGACGAAACTAAATTTCATCAGACCCAGCACCTCTTGCACATCCTAAGAAATAAAACAATTCCAATCTGATGACCACATTGTGCTGATATAAGCATACATACACTTACATTAATTAAGCCACCACTTACATCATCAATGTATGCGCAAAGTTCTAGTTCCTGACTGCATGCTTTATTTCATCTTAGAAGTAAAACTTAACAGGAAAGCAGTATAGCTGTTTTACCAATCACTTACAGTAAATGTATGTGGGTTTTTTCTCCAGATATACACAAATTTTTCTCTCAAGTTACTATAAACACAATATGTGCATTATGTAATAAAACAATTTACACTTTACACTGGTGCTGTATTTACCACATGCAACCTCCTTTATTTTTAGACGTTAGAGGTTTCCAGTAAATTCCTCTTGCCAAAGCACCCTACGCAAATGCACTTACAGTGACAGGAGTGAAATCCACCTTATGATGCATCCCTTTCCTCTGCTTATAAATTTAGAGTAAAGTAGTTCAATGGTGTAACTGTAGTGGATCACTGGGAGCGGCAGCTCCACGGATCTGCTCTCTCCCATCAGCTCCAACAAACCCAGCTGGTCTCACCTCACTGACCTGATCCTACTCATTAAACCAGCAGCACCCCAAGCTACCAAGACACCTAACACATCTATCACCCTGTAGTTGAAGAAATGGAATCACCAAGGGTCGGGAGAGGCTGCTATGCCAGCAGAAGCACGGAGGGTAAAAGAGCAGAGGTTTCTCCTGAAGCCACTCGCCGCAGGGCACAGGCTGTGACGAGCTGCCCACAGCGCCCGCACCGCGTCCAGCTGCTGCAGAGCTGGCATGCCTTGCTGCTAACAGGGAGCTCCATGGAAAGCTGGGTAAGGAAGCCCAGCCAAATGACAAAAAAAAAAAATTACCTTTTGCCTGACACTTCAGTTCCCAACCAGATCAACACCATCAACTAGGAAATACAAGACCAAGGGGATGGGACAATTAGGTGAGCTTACAGTGCTACAGAACTGCACCTGACTTTATTTTTTTTAACGACTCAAGGCTGCAACACTACACATATAAACACCCTGAGCTGTTTTTCAATTTTAAGAGTTCAGGTAGCAACAGCTACTTTAAGAACAGGTGTGGCACATCTTTCTCTTCACTTCCTTCTAAATGGCAGCGGGCAGGAGGACATTTTCTCAGACATTACTCACTCTGTTTCAAAACCTGCCTGCTGCTTGAGATCTAATTAAAAGGTCACTGAAAGTCAGATCTTTGCCGTAGGAAAAGGCCACGAAGACATGCGACAAGCAATTACTGTAACCAGGCACAAGAATCTTTGAGTAGCTCAGGCTACTCAGAAGCAGAGAAGAGGGGAACTGTCTTTAAACCTGCAGAGAATACTAACAAGGCCCATGCTAAGATTTGTTACACGTTATACTGGATGGCTCGGAGTGGCTTTTTTATTATTATAAATACTCTCAGGATTTATAACTCTTGTTCACTTCCCCCTCTCGACCAGGAATCTATAGCCAAAGCCATTCTGTCTTGCACTACTCATTCCAATACCACTGGCTGGCAACAAGCAAGAGGAAGACCACTTAAAGCTGCACTATTTTCACTGACTTCAAGTGCCAAAGGTCACTACCAACAAAACTCAGGGCAAGCAGGGCATCAGGAGCATGGCCAGCTGCCCATAACAAAAAAAACACTGGGGTTTGGGGTACTCAGAAGGTAAGCACACCTCCAGAGGGCATATCAGGATGCTTCCTGACTAATTACTTGCTCAGACAGGATGGAAAGAAAGTTGAAAGGGAAGAGAAATACATCTCTCAGCCTTCCAATGCGTGATGAAAACTTCACCCAGATAAGGCAACATGCTTCTAATTTCACTGTGCAACTTTTCCTATACATCTGACACTGCCTCAGCATATTTTAAAATTTGTCTATATCTATTCCCAGGCTTTTCCTATAGTACAGTTAAAATTTTAAATGGCTAAGAAAGGTCTACATTTTTACCAAGAGTGGGGAGAATCTACTGGAAAGCTGAGAAAATCCTACCCTCGGCCTTAGATGCAGCTTTCAAAAAATGCAGTCAAAATGTATGATAATAGATCATTAGCAGTAGAGATTCTTTTTTAAGTGCTTATGGCTAAAAAAAAAAGCCAAAAAACTTAATTACCAATGAAATAAACCAAGAAGCCTGCAGAATTCTGTTTTAGAATACTGCCCATTTACCAGCTATCAGTTATTAGCTTGCTAGCATCAGCTAATTATTCTGAAGTTTCAAACTGACCAGGACCATTACATCTACTATTAAATTTAAAAAAAAAAAAATCCATTTAAAACAGGGTTTGACTTTTTAACACACAGTGAATACCCATAAAACAAAACATTTTGGATAAATGATAATCTAGAATTTTAGACATATGGCAGTTTATACAGGTTAAAATTTTTAAACTCTCCTTCAAATCAAAAAGTCATTGTTAAGGGAAGCAAATCTTGGAACAGTTAAGAGGGAATTTTTAAAATCTAACTGAATTAGAACATGACTACAGAGCTTTAACATCACATGTGTATGCAAAGCATAAGGAACAGGAAACTAAAAATAGAACCCCAAGCCTCTTCCTAGAGACATTTCCAAGTCTCCAAGCATTATAAATTCAGCTTTCTCTAGTACAGGCAGGATGAAGTTCTTCCTTCTTCTCTCCCCCTCATTCTGTATTTTTATCATGCTTTTCTATCCAAATTTTTGTTAATTTATGTACAGTACACTGAATAAGCTCTTTCCCCTTATCTCAGTATTTTGTGTATCAAAGAACAGTTTTGGTTTTGTTTAGTATTTATAGCCCATCTTTTCTTAACATCTTAGCTATGCTATCGCTATCTTTCAGAAATTCTTAAATCCAGCTTCTGGATCATGATTTTAGAAAAGCTCTCAGCAGACTGCCAGCCCACATGACATGCTGTTTAATGGACATGCTTCTAGGCATTCCCAAACCTCCTGTTGGCTCCTGGAATCTTATATCCTCCATTCCAGTCCAGATCATACCTCCCGTTACTGCATACTCCAGCATGATCAGCCAAGACCCCTGGGTTCTCTAGCTGCTTCCTCTTTCTTACATATTCTTAAAGCTGGTAGGGAACAAAAATCTGTTCAATCACTGCACTCACAATTGCAAATACCATGTCTCACCCCTATGTCTTGTTCCTCAGCTTTTCAAGATAGGCATATCAAGTGAGGATCATCCCAGAAAGTTTTTATATCAGGTGCAGTATTTTAAAGCATTCTGCTTTTAAGCTCGTCATTTTAAACATAAGTTTTCAGTTTTGTACACTCCTCCTTACTTAAGGTGTAACATTATCCACATGCCACCTATGTTTAATAAACACTACATCCATGATCCTTTTGCTTTAAGATTTATTTCCACGCATTTAAGTGGAGAATTCCTTTTTTTCTTCCTCATTTACAGTCCATCTAGACAGGTGTGTTGATTTCAAAACAGAAAATCAAGTACTAAGACATTCAGAACAAGCTTGTAGTAGGCTGGCAATCTCAAATCTTCATCTATACCTCAGGCTCCAATCTGTTGGCTTCCAACCTTTTTCTTTACTCATACTTGGAAATAACAACCAAACATTTGGAAGCTCCTATGCAACACCAGGGTGAGCACCTGCATGCCAGTACAGATGCAGCTGGAAAACCCTACTGGTGTAGATGTGCTTTTACAAGTTCCCATTTCCAGAGTAGGAACCAGTAGAGACGCATTAACTTCTTTCCAGAAATCTTCCAACGTAGTACTCAGCCTCTGAGCAGACCACAAGCAGAAGAGGTGACCACAAACAGAAAACCAAGGAATTTCAGTCAATCTACAAAATGTTTCAATCTATTTCAATGCAACTGCAAACTACTATAGACATTGAGCCAATATTTACACAGATAAAAGCCAAATGGTTGCCCTTCTACCTTCTTACACATCATTTTAGTTATACCCCATTCCTTCTTCTTTTTCCATATAGAATTTAATATTTTCCTTTACTAATTTGTCTCCAGTGTCATCTAAGCAAACCTTGAGTACTTTACCCATTTCATGATTGTTTTAGCTCTTCAGTAATATTTCCCACTTGCATCGACTCACTTTAAAAACACCTTCGGTCCCAAACCACAATCTTATAAAGACTGTCAAACTCTTCATCCTTGATATTGTAGTTCAGACAAGCTAGGTTCATTTTTGATACTAGTATTGTGGAGCTGAGGCTATATAATCTTTTTCTTCCATAAACTTCTTTGGAATTCTCTAATGTAAAAGTCTGGAAGAGTTGTCTATTTTTTTCCCTTTACTTTACATAAGATACTCAATATACAAGTCACTGAGGGTTTTTGGGGTTTTTTTTTGGTTTTTTTTTTTTTTTCTTTTTTTTTTAGCCTCACGAAAAATGTGCTCAGTAATACATTATTCCTTCTTTGGATTGCCACTGTGAATCAAGCAAGGACACGACATTTACCAAAAATGTTTTTAATCTCTTGGTAGTTTCATGGTCTTTAACATACAGCTTCATTCTGGTTCTCATGAGCAGGTACACACACAGTGCAGGTCTGTGGCAATGGTCTGCAGGACACAAATATCCCATATCATGTTGGGAAAGATGACTGCTTATAAAGCTTGCTTTTTTGTTCATCAAATTGTCTGGAAAGGAGTTAAAAAGCCTTGAAGACTATACTTCTGGCAACTGTCCTACTGTTTATACTTTAACAGCCCCAAAATTTCAATTTTATAATAATTTCTTGATGTTTAACTCTTGTTTCATATATAATTTGAATTTCAAAACAAGTCCACAGAAGCATCATTTAAAAAAAAAAGAAAAAAAAGACAAAACAACAAAAACCTAGGTCCATAAAATCTTTCAAAACAAGTATCAGTCATGATAAAAAAGAAGGAACAGTGATGTGTTAAACTACTCCACTGCATTATCTGCATGAGCAGCAAAGGTCATTTGGTCATTATGCCTGTTACTATGCTCAGACTGCACCAGTCATTGCTCTTACACAGGAACAAAAATGTACCTAATTGTTTAAAGAAATTTTACAATAGCAGAGTAGTTTACGTAGTTGTTGGCCAAAACTCACTCCTGACTGACTATTCAGCTGTATTTTAAAGAAAGAAAACAGGAGTAATTAGAACTGTATTACGTGAAATCAAAATTTAAGGAATTACTCTTCTGAAGAGCCACTCTCTAAGGAATGCATTTTTTAGGAACCAAGAAGTCACTTTGGAATCTCACCTTTCTTATGTGAACATACTTGAACAACTCAAAACCACTGGTCTAGTAGGAATCTTTGTTATCTCATGTGAGAAGTTCTTCTTTGAGTACCATCAGTTCCACCTCTCCTTCAAAACTTTTTTCTTAACAGACATTTTAGTAAAAAATCTCAAACTTAAAGTTTACTTTAAGGTACAGGAACTTCTGGAAGCACCATGTAAAGACATCTGGCTTGACCAATGTTTGCAGTATATTGACCAGTATCTTGGACTTTAAATAATGTTTTTTCCACTTCTTTCTAATTCACAGACCTGCTTGTTTTTTATTGCAATACTATAAATTTTAAAACAAATACTGTGACTCTCCAACATTCTATTTCTGGATATGTGTTAAAAGATTACAAGCAGACAGTGTTGATTTCCTCTTCCATGAATTGTTATGCACAGCTAAATTTATTTCCTTGCCAATTAATTTTTTTATTATTTTTTAAACACAAAAGTGATAACAAGCAATCTCCACCCAAGTCCCTCAGAAAATGGAGAGGACGGGTTCTTAAGTGTTATATGGGACATGAGGGGGGAGGAAGAGATGAGGGCAAGGAGATTGATGTAAGAAGTAGGTCTTGCCCATGCTTTCCTCTTGCAGAAAGATAATCCATTATCTTTCACCAGCTGTCACCCACACAGCTCTGAAGGTGAATTACTGGAGCACATTTTCCAGTGAGGTCTGTATTATTTATTCTGCAGTTATCAACCATATACTTGAAGAAAGAGCTATCATTACCAACGTGCACAATGACATATTACAGCCACTGACACGAAAGATCATTGCTGCCAAGTGTGCACAAGTGTGCACTGCTGTTTTAAAGACATCACTGCAAAGTGCCTTCTCTAAATAGAAGTAAGAAATGAAAAGTGAAGAGTCTGAACAATTAAATGAAAGAGGAAATGCAGGCATAAGAGGAGGAGAATGGTATTTCTCAGTAGTTTTAAGCAGCAAGACTCAGTCCACAAAAAAAGTTACTGCCATTTTTTCACTGCTCCACAGTGTGCAAGCACCAAAGCATCTGAAACAACTACACAACACTTTGAGAAAAGTTTATTCTGAAAAATGAACACACATTATAAACTGCTCAGACACAGACAGACACAGTCCTTGCCCCAGAAGGGCAGTGGACCATCACATTATATAGTGCTCTCAATGAATGCCTTCATGACATAGCTGACAATGTATGTTCTCTGAGAAGGGTATCTACCAGACTTCCAGGCATTTAGGAATGTAGGAATTTTGAAGAATGTTATTATTTTGCAAGGGTTTTGCTGCAAGCAAAATACTCAAAGACAGAGATATAAATTTATTGTATGGAAAGTCAAGTGCCACTTTGGATATCTTCTAAGTACAAAACAGCACTAAAAAAGGATTCGTTTCTTAGGGTTTGTCCCATTTGTACATTGCTGTCCTCATCACTGATAGCACTATCATATACCAATATGATTTTGAAACACTGAATTCGTTGTGCATTTTGATTAGCTGAGTCTACTATCATTAATCAAGAATATCAGCATTAAAACCATGTTGCAAGTCCAAATTCATGTAAGCCATATGAGTTCTCACTTTACAGAGGAAACAAAAAACCCCAGCTAATATCTCCCATTACATCTTCCTCTTAAGAGGAACATTTGTTTCACCCTGTTGTTAGCAACTGCTTAGCCAGACTCCTTATAGTGTCAGATACAAGCATATTAGAAGCCCTACTAGACAGAGATCCTTTGTGATATGAGAACATATCTAGTACAACAATTAAACCTGTACTTTTCATAAAGGATGATTCAGGCTCGCAGTCATGCAGGGAGGGCAGGCTCTTCTGACAGCTCCACGGAGGAATGCTTTAAAACATCCAAGTGCTATCAAGGCTAACTAGACATAAGGAAACCGCACTTGAGAGACGGCACCAAACATAAAATATAGGTTCAAAGTTCTTAAAACCTGTTCTGGCAAATTCACTGCCAGGAAGAAGGAAACTGGTGCTTTCTTTAAATACGTGGAAGAACAACATGAACAAAATTTAGTTTCCCTTAATTTAACAAGCCTAGTTAAAAGCTTGTCAATACTTATGTTCAGACTGTAGTAAAATGCCAGCCAACTGAGGTGACCACCTGAGACTATCAAAAAAACAAGTTGTGTTAGCTACTTTATCTACAGCAAGAAGATGCTATTTCACATACTGCTTTTCATTCTGAGAAGCATGAAGAAAAACTATTTACTATTAGAGCAGCCATGAAGTTAAATATATTTGCTAACTTGAAAAAAAATATACTGAACCACAGAGTAAACTTAGGTTGGAAGGGACTTCTGGACATTAGAATCCACCCAAATTACTCAAAGCTGAGATAACATCAAAGTTCAATCAGATGACAAAGGCCTTGTCCAACTGAGGTTTGTTGCCAGGATAAAGAGCCTTTCATCTTTCTGGGTGACTCTTCCAGTGCACGACCATCCTCAGGAGGAGTACTTTTATTTTTCTCTCACACAGAGTCAGAATCCTCCTTGCCGTAGCCTGTGTCCACTCTTTGTCCTTCTTGGCAGTGCACCCAGGAAGCATCTGCCTCTCTGTTCTCCCTAACCACACGTGTGGCAGTGGAGGATAACAATGAGATTCCCCTTCTCCAGGCATCTCAGGCTTTTGTCACATCTCATGTACTTCAGGCCCTCAGCCACATCAGTGGTTTACTCCTAGACTCACTTCAGTTTCCCAGTGGTTTTTCTGTACTGGGAAGCCCGGAACCAGACACAGTACAAGAGAAATGGCCTCAGAAGAGTGGTGTAAAGACAGTAACAACCACTTCCCTCAGCCTGCCAGCTACACTCTCCAGATGCAGTCCTGCATATAGGCAGCTTCCATTTCTACAATGATGCATCAATGACTTTTTTAACTAATTGTATACCAGAATCCATAAATCCTTTTTTGCAAGGCTGCTGTCTAGATGGTCATTCCCCAAGTTTTACAGCTGCACATAGCAAGACTTTGCATTTGTCATGCTGAATTTTGTGATGGTTCACAGTGTGAGGGAAGTATAATGCTGTATACAAAAGGTAGAGGATGGAATGTAGTATCTGCTATCCCCACCCTCAAAACATGCCTGAAACATTAAACACAATCTTTATGATGTTTAACACTACCCACAAGAAGAGGAAGTCTATACCTAGACAACCTACAGCTTTGGTTCTGTCAGGATAAACCAGGGCAACTTCTCCTGGTGTGAGCCACTGAAATGCACGCATACCTTTAACACTGATGAAAATTACTGCAAAGCCCTTTCCTAAGGGCAGTAAAAGCTTCCTCACAAATAGCTTTTAATTTTCTTAATTAAAAATCTCCCACTTCCCTTCTTCACAAAATGTCAGGGCTTTTATCTTCACAATTCACATCAGCGTCAACTTCAGGATGCACAAGGATTGATAATTTCTAGCCACAGACGTAAACCTGACTAGGTCATGCCTGCCAGGGTCAAGCCTGCCCAGTATAGCCCTGTTGGTACAGCACTACATCCAATCCAGTAAATCCTGCTGGCCCACAGTAGTAAACACAGACTGACAACCAGAGTTCAGTTGCCTTAATAACCAGTAAATACTTGTAGGGGTGAGATAAAGACCGTCTGTGGGTCTGATACAGCCTCCAGT
>VYZP01063459.1:0-11949 GCA_013400635.1 Hypocryptadius cinnamomeus
AGTTAAAGTGATAGTTTTGCTTTGTTACTTTTATAGCTCAGGTGGATTATATTGTTACAGTCAATGGAGGAAGCTTTGAGTGTAGGAAGATTTAGAAATAGATAATTTTACAGTAAAATATCTTGTTGTTAGTTCTTCTAGATAAATTCAGAATAAGAGACCTTATAATTACTGCTTATACATGTCCTGGGTGACAAGGTTCTTCACATTTCCTTTCGGTGCCTTTGCAAGTAAGTAACTCTGTCCTGCTCGGGGAATTCACATGCTGAAAGGTGGGCTACCCTGTAGGCTCCAGACTCGACCATCTAATTTTTCAGCTACAGGAATAAAGAGAACTTTTTCATTTGGGTTACCTGAAATCTAGATTGTGTGCACAGACCTAAATGGAGTAGAACAGAGGGAGGAGCGTAGGAGGGTTGCAGGGAATGTATGCTTTTCAACAGTGCCAGGGAGTGCATATATAGTGGTGCAACATGCTCAAACATATGGGCCTACATTTGGATGCATCTGTTTTGGGCACCCAAGCTGAGAGACCTAGAGAGCTGAAACTTCAGCAGACCTTTGGAACTATCCTCTGAAAATCAGGCCTTTTTATGCTGTCTCAATTCTTTCCTGTAAAAGTAGTCACTGATAATCAGTAATCAGGTTTGAAAACACATGTTGGGGAATATTCTCCACTCGATGCTTAGAAAAATAAATGTGTAGAAAATCAGGGATTAGAGTTCTAAGTCTGCTTTGAATCTGGCCCAAAATCTGAAAAGAAATACTTGCTTACTGGAATGGCTGCATCCCAAAGGTTTAACCTGGCTTTGGTTTCTTATGCTGAAGAGTATCGTGCTTTCATGGCAAGGAACAGATCCAGAGGAATTTTTAATGTGTTTCTTTGCTAATTTTGATTACCTCTAACAAAATGCTCAAGATGAAAACTTTCTCCCTTGCAAGCCATTGCATATGTTAATTAAACCAGCTCATAAAGCACAATCAAATTAACTAGAATACTGTTTCAGTAAAAGATATGCATGATCCTAAGAGCAGCTGTCTGAACACCTACTAATACAGCTACATACAATGGCTCAAGTAATATAAAACTGTTCTAGATTTTTCCTCAGTGGTGTGCACTCAATATAAATTAGTTTGCTATGAAAAATAAAATGACAGCTTTTGCTAGATTCAGGATTTCTTTTCCACAGATTCAGTTCTTTGATCAAAAACTACAGTAGATTGAAGTTTGCTATTGTCAACATATTGTACGTACACAGTGTGTTTATTTTTGTGCACTTTTAATGTATTTAACCTTAATGTCTGTTTCTTTAAAGCAAAGAAACTGTGGCTCAGCATCTTGAATTGTCAAAGCAACCTATTGCAGATTTCTTTTTATAGATGAAAAGAAGCGTCCAGATGATGAATGCTATTCACAAAGTGATTGCTGTGGCAGTCATATCATGTCTCAAAGTACACATGGCTGTGTAAATAGAAACTACTGAAACTTGTTCTGACATGTAAAACTTTTTCCATGACATATCTACTTTTGTGTCACCTAAGCAGATTCAGCTGGAGCTCTTACTAAAAATGCAAGAGTTTTTATTTGCTTTTTAATTTTTTTTGTCTGTTTTAATACCACTTCATTGGATGGGCCAAAAGCGAGATATTCCTCTCCCCCATGAGACCCTCAAGTTTCACATTAGAAGAAGTTTTGTGACAGTCTAGTAAACCTTTAATGAGAATTCCTTTTGTGACAGACAGATGTAAATGTATCCCTCTAATCCTATTCTTTCAGGATTTGTCTGCAGATGAATGTTAATAATTAGTAGTTGCTTTCTCCCTCCTCCTTCCTTCGTAAAATTGTATTCTTCATAAATTCATCGTCTTTTTTTCCCCCCTGTTTTCTCAAAGTACCAGCAGCCCTGACAGCCTCCCTTTGTTCTTATGTTTATAAATAATTTATAATGTAGAAATATCTCTTCTTAGTCTTAAAAAATAAACTAATGGTTGAACATAACATACTGCCAGGAGCAGATCTACCACTAGCTTTAGAAAAAAACAAAAAAAGGAAAAAAGCTTCATGATTAACAAAGAGAGAAAGAGGGAACATCACATGGAAATCTATTTATCTGAGTGAATGCTGATTTTTGTTTGCAGATGCGAAATGCATCTGTGCTACCTTTATTTTATGCTCTACTTCTTTTCTTTTCCAGACCGCACACCTCAATTCATTCCTTAAAAATGTAGCTTCTTTTAAATGTCCTGAACAAACAAAAGGCTACAACATGGATTAAGTTATCAGCAAAAATGTGTTTACACTGGTTTAGGTGATTGTTTTGAGGAATATACCAGCCCTTATACTGGCACTTCCGTGATGATTGCTGCCCATGTTGTACATGCACTGCTAAAGAAAGTCACATATTTAGCCAAGACATTCAGTCTATTGTCAACTGCATATGGATGAGCTGTTGGTGTTGGGATTCTTGCAAAAGAATTCTAAAGGCTGTACTGCAGTAGCATATACTTTCTCAAGAGCAACTCACACATGTGACCTCAAATTACAAAGAGCCAGCACACCAATTAGAATTGAAATATACTGAGTTTCAACACCTACTGAACACAGAGGAACGATTGTGTTTCCAAATGTTTGTATGGCTCCATTATTGTTGCTTCATGCAGCCACAGCAGGAACATAAATGACTAGAATTATTGTTAATTAAGGTAAATACAACTGAACTTGATATTCCATTGTCCAGCCTAATTCTGAGAAGGAATCTTTATTTTGCTGCAGGTTAGCATATGTAAAAGGAGATGGCTTAAAAGTCACTATGTGATAAAGAGGAAATATACTCAAGTCTTTTTTAAAACAATCCTAGCATGCAATTTAGATAGGGATCTCGACATTACCTCACAGCAGCTGCCAGGATTTTTACCCAAAGGTGAGGTACCCTATCATGTCCTGCCTCAGAATGCTCCCTCTGATGGTGACATCAGTGAGCACATGACTTACTGTTAAACTAGATCCAGAACCTGGATGCACAGTCCATAATTATACACAAGAAAGTAATTTGGATGCTACTTTGTTTCATAAGAAGTGAGTGTAGCTCTATTTTAACAAGCTTTGTTTTAAATTCCCCCCAGGTGCTAATTCGAGTCTCCTCTGCAGGGTATGCTCAATA
Organism: Hypocryptadius cinnamomeus; assembly: GCA_013400635.1. NCBI lineage: Eukaryota > Metazoa > Chordata > Aves > Passeriformes > Zosteropidae > Hypocryptadius > Hypocryptadius cinnamomeus. The sequence goes on from VYZP01063459.1 coordinate 3,162, forward strand.
TTCACCTACTCTTCAAGCATATTATCACAAATAACTATAATTGAATCAGTAGTACTACCTAATTTAAGGGTAGGAAATGAGAGGAAAAAAAATACCTTACCCAAGATACACATATAGTAGAAGGTGGGGAATTTAGGCAGATATGCAAACCCAGTGTAGAAATAGTTATGACCTGCAGGGCTTAGCTTTGGATCTGAAGGAGGGTTGGAGCCAAGACTAGTTTGATTTTGCAAAAACCAGACCAGCTGCCCTTTGTAAATTATTCATTCTTGCTTTTGGCTTGTTTCTGACTTTGGAGAGTGGAATTACTTTTGGCCAGAAAGAACACGCACTTAAAATCTTTTGAAATAACTGGTTAGGGAGCTTTCTGAATAAAAGAAGACGTCATTCCAAGCAACTCAGAGATGAATCTGTTTGCACAAAAACAGCTTGGAAAGAGAGGGTTTAAATATCTGTCAGGTGTTCAAAACCAATCTGAACCCTCTTTTAAGGAGTTTGATCTTCTAATCCTCTACCTTTTCTCACCCCTTGCCTTTAACACTATGTAACAGGATTCTCAGCTTCTGTTGAAATACATTTTATGATAGTCTGTAAATCTCTGCTGAGATTGTGGCTGCTTTCAGATCTTACAGGGTGTGATGCGAGGATTCAATGTTTTTCAGGAACTCTACATTCAGAACAGAATCCTGCTTGAAAATCCCTGGGTGCGCACATTGTAAAGAAAGCAGGAAGACAGACCTAAAATAGAGTATGCATCAAGACCAGAATTTCATCCAAAGGTAGCATGCTTCTGAGGAGACATTTGAAAGCTCAGTGCAGTCTTTTAAAGGAAAACTTTCAGGTTCCCGAAGGCTGCTCAGGATCAAGAGAGAAACTAATGCCATGGGAAGGGAGGATGAGGTTGAAGGGAATGAAACATTTGATTGCAAAGAAGAAGAAAACAGAGAATGAGACTGGTATAAAAGCATCTCAGACAAGCATTTGACAGTGGTAACTTCATTTTTTCAATAGTGGGATGTGAGCGCACAAATTAACCCTTAAATGCTTTTGCATTTAGCTTCAACCTATCACATCTTCATGGTAAAATGTCTGCCTAATGACACTGAGACATTACTTTTCACATTTTCACTAAACATCCTTCATGATTATACAAAGCATTGTAGTCGTAACACTACTTTCTCTTGGCTAAATTATTCCCCTGATCTGTGCTATTACATAGGTAAACCCACTTCCAATTCCTTCATAACCTCTGCTTTGTTCCACTCCAAACCTTAGCACGACTAAACATCTTGAGACATAAATGCCTGAAAAGGAGATCAGGACCCAAACATATATCCAAATCTATATTTTTCTCCCCAGATTATAAAATGGACTAGTCAAAACTTTAGTTGAACACCCCTGATTTTTGTTGGTGTCAATTCTTGATCAAAAAATTTTCAACTGAGACCCTTTGCTGCCTATAGCAATGTATCTTTATAGAATAGAAATTGCCTGGCTCCCTGGCATTATTAAGAAAATACAGTATACCAAAGCTTTAAGCTTCAAACCATACAGCATGATTATTATGATAGCAGGAGATGTCAGGTGGAGACAAAGACACATGGATAGAATTGACTTGAGGCGCGTCATCAGAAAATAAGGGTGATGTGATCACAGTACTTATAGCATATGCAGCAGCTGTACAATTCTACATGGCAGCTTCCATCCTACCCTTCACATGAGGAAAAAAAAAAGAGAGGATTCTGAGTAAATGATGGTTGAATACACAATAAATTGTAGTGTATGACAAGACACTTTCTTTTTTGTTTAATATATAAATCAGGAACACTTATGAATTAATATCAATTAAAATAATGTATTTGCTTTCTTTCTACAGTTATGTCAGCCTTATTAAAAGCCAAGTGCTAAATCTTCATTAAATTTTTCAATATTAAAATATTTCCATGAAATATAAATTAACATTTAACTTGTTGCTGGTCATATTAAGGAAAAGGAGGGGGCAAAACCCATTGGGATTGAAATCCTGACTCAGTTAAATCAATGAGACTTTTGTTTCTGAACTCAGTGGGGCCAAATAATTCCCTCCCTGTTGACAAGAGGCAATACCTTTAAATCTGGCAGAGAAGCAGGCCTCAGGAAGTATTCTGTTTCAGTTTGTATTCCTGACTAACATGATGATGGTTATAATTTTCAAAGTATCTTTGGCGACATAGGGAGAACATGTGCCCGAACAAGAGCAAAAGTGTTTAGATTCCTGGGTAGCTTCAGTGCTTTAGGAAACCTTATGGCGTGCCTAGAATTTTAACAATTCTACCTCATGAAAAGACGCAGTGGCGTTCTCCCTAGAATGATGCAAAATCTACTTTTCGGTAGATGAAACCCGCAAAGCGAGCGAGCAGCTCAGATGTGAGCGCTGGAATTGCTGTCAGAGCGCGGGCTGTCAGCGGTGCGCATCTGGAGGGACGTGCCGTGTCTGACGAGCACCGGCGAGCGCCGCGCAGCGCGGGGCTGGCTGCAGCGCAGCGCGGGGAACCGGCCCGGGGCTCGGCTCGCTGCGCAGCTTCTGCAAGATTTCCCAGCGGATGTGAAGTTTAGGAAGATGGATAGGTCAGGAAGGGAGAGAAGCCGAGTAGCTGCAATCAAGTTGAAAGAAACCACCGTAATGTGCATATTCAGTCCTAGCTGCGATCAGTGACTACCCTTCCTTTTGCAATAGCCCCAGTCTTGAATCAGAGCAAATCTGTCTGGAAAACTGGCCAAGAACCCTTTGAAACGGCCAGGCGGCCTTTCAGAGCTTTTGTGCTTGCTGAAGCAGCTTGCGAGCTTTTTGCCTTTCAATAAGAAAGAAGACGAGATATTTTAATTGTGCTTCATCTGACTGCAGCGCGTGTGGAGCTGGGAGCGCAGCTCTCTCCTCCGTGGGCCTCTGCATCACCAAGCCACAAGGTGGTGGTATGGTGTCACCTTTTTTTGAGCAACAAAAAGAGGTTTTGTTTAATGAGCTTGAACTCACAAGCCTGCTCATCTAGTGAACTGTGACTTTTCAAATACCAACCTATTAATGTCAAAGGCAATACTGAAGGGAACAGTTCTGTTTGATTTAAAAAAAACAGACAATGTGAAGTCCACTATGCTCTAATATCTATCACCTATGGGGCTCCATTCATGCCTAATGCTTTATTCAAGCTAAGACCTGGTTTTTATATATCAGATTAATACATATCTACAGCTTTGCACCTTTCTATTTTGATTTTTTTATTATCAGGGCTCGCCGGGGCTATTTTCATTCCCTTACTATAGCATCTGCAAGCAGGTGGATTAGAGATAACTCTCATTGTGCTTTGTTTTCTCCTGACACTGTCATTAATCATTCCTTAAGCCACACTTCAACTTATAGTAATCAGGACTGGCTGTTCCCAAGCTGCACAAGAATTGCCTTTCACAATGTAATGTGAAATTGGAAGCGAATGGCTGAAGCCAGACGCTTCTTCTGCATTCCCCATCTATCTCATCATTTAGGTATTTATCCATCTCAGGCTTGTACAGGGAGCATCTCTCTCCTTCCCATGAGGACACAGATTGCAACAGAGGATCAGATTTGTTACCCAGGCTTTGGGCTTTGATTGTCCTCTTATAAGTTCGGGATTAAAGTGAAATTTCCCACAGGGCTATGCAGGATTTGCTAGCATTTAACTGTTTAACCTGGCTGTTTGTGAATGAGAATCCTGTGGTCAACTATTCCACAGAGAATATTATGGTAAGCCAGCTCTGAATGGCAGATATTTCGGTAAATTCCTGTAAAGACTGCTGCAGTTGATTCCAATTAAGTTCATACCTGATAACAATTGTTTTCTTGTACATGATGAACAGTAATCTTATGATAAAAAAACAATTGTCTAGTCTCTTGTGAAATACTCTTGTCAGCTTCAGAATAAATGCAGACCTTCAAAAACTTGCAGTCATCTATTTATGCTTCTAGAATCAGCGTGCACTAATTTCTCTTGAACTAGGTCATATCCCTCACTGTGGAGAAGAGCTGTATTCCTTTCTATCTTATCCAATTTTGGTAATAAGTATAAGGTAATAATATCTGTAGTAGCACAGCAGTGGAATGGGCAAACATTTTAAACAAACTGCACTTGATGTATTAATAAAGACAAATTGATGGTTCTGGAAAGCATGCTGTTAAATATGTATCCAAAACAGATGTATTTTTCCTGGCATTTGATGTGATTCTTGCACAAAGGGAAGTACCTATAATGTGCTATTCTCCACGAAACTGAAAGCAAGGGGAAATTTTTCAGTCCACATTATCTATCTTTTAGTCCTAGCTTTAGTTCCATTCAAGGAAAAAAGATTTTAAAACAAGTCAAAATCATTTTGTTATCTAGTTTAAAAAGACTGTATGCTCAACCACTGTATATATATTCTATTTAATGTGGATGTGTTTTTAAAATGCCTAGGAGGATAGTGCTCATTTCATGTGCTTCTCCAAGAGAGACATAACACCCAAGCAACTGAAGTACATAATTTAACAAAACATTTTAGCTTGCAGTGAAATCAGTTCCCTGGGAGGGAATGGACTGAATCATTAAACTCAATTTTAACCCCACTCCCTGAGAAATTCTTACATCTTATTCAAAAGTTTTCTTTTTCTTTTTTTTTTTTTTCTTTTCTTTTTTTGTCTAAAAATGTACTGAATTTCCAAAATAAGCTTTCATGGGATTTAGTTTGGGGATAAAAATCATAAATGTTTTTATTTATCTCTTTAAAAATAAAGAGTCACAGAGACCCCAAGGGAAAGGCTCATGGCTATTTTCAATTGCAAATCTACAAATTCTAATGCAGACTCTAATCAACAAATATAATACACAAATATATTACTTTTCTTATTCACCCTTCAACTACATTCTGAACCTGTAGTTATGACATGGATCTCATGTTAACCAGTGTCTCAGTGAAAAGGAACAGTGTTGTTTGTGTAACAGTACCTGTGAAAGCCTCACTGCCTGAGTGCAAATTGCTAAATATCTTTGCCATCGTTTTCTCTTTCTCTCATAGCACTAAATGATTACTGAAAAGGCATAAGCAATCCTTTCTATTTATTTGAAATATCCACTAGATTCAGATGAGTAATTTTCAGCTGTGTATAATGCTCCCAAAGTAACCTCTTCATTTCCATTGTTTTAGTGTGAAATCATTTCCTCGGGAGATAATTAGAGTTGCTCCATTTATTACATTAAATGATTAGCATGCACTTGAAATGATTCAGTATATTTTCCTTTATTGCTGATGACTCTTAAATATGGGCCTACATTTTTAATGGATAAATTAAGATTATCTTGACATTTTGTGGCTGCCTCAGCAGCAAAACAAGACAGACTTTCTATCCCAAATACACACACAGGTGTGTGTTGAACAACACATGTTAGCTGAAGGGCTTCTATTCTCCTGATTATCCCACATGCCTTATCTTAAAGACCAGTAAGTTTGCAGGTAAAATGGGGATTTAAATGTACCAAAATTGCTACTGCTTCTGTTGCATGTGTGGTTAGTAATTATTCTTAAGTGTCATGGGATCAGAATCCCAGCATCTCAGCTAAAACGTCTGCTTCCTCTGAACAACCAGCATCTTCTTCCAAATGCATACAAAATTATTTCTTACAGTGGCAGACTTGCACTTTTATCATATTATATTAATTAATCTAAATGAATAAAAGAGTTTTTCTGCATGCTAACTAGTGAACTATCATCCTCTCATTTATGAGAATAAATTACCCTAGAATTGTGAAAATATATCCCAATTAATGCTCCTTATTAAAACTGAGTAAGGTTTAATGTCAAGCTACAGCAACAGCTTTAAGACTTTCTTTTAAGAATGGAAGTCTGTAGTAATATGCAGATGGGATGCAGTTGGGGCCAGGTATTTGTGTAACCAGCACCGTGACAAGGACTCCTGCAGCAGTTGCCAACCCTGACCTGGATGGGGTGGATACGAACAGTGACAGAGGTCAGCAGAATTAAAGGGGCTCCATTTTCCCAAGACTGCGCCATGTCATTCCCAAAAGAAAGCCAAGGAGATATTTAACTGGATTTGAAAGCTTGGTTCATTGGAGTTAAATAACCTACCACACTCGAGCTACCTTAGTGGATGTGAAACTGATGTCGTTATTAAAGGATACATTCTCTTGTGATGGGATACATTCACCTGTCCTTCATTTCTCAAATTTCACCATAGCCCAAAGACTCCTCACACATCCAGTCAATTTAAATTCAAACATATTTTGTATTTAGTATGTTATAAATGTAATAAGAGGTTTTAATGGTAAGGATTATCTTGGCAAGATTTTATTAGTGTTTTTAGTTTTTGAACAGAATATATACAGCTTATGTGTGGCCAGACAACGTAGCTCATGTTTTATCTGAAAATCCACCTCTCTATTTCAGTGAGTAAATTCACTTTTTGAAAAAATATACAAACTGCAAGTGCACAGATTATGAAAGAGAAGACATAATCGGGAAAAAATTTTGAAAGCAGTATTACGAGTGCTTTTGTGTGTAATGCAGTATAAAAAACCACTTTCATAAAACTGTATCTTAGATCAGAAAATAATATTCTAAATTAAATGCTCAGTACTGCGAAGAGAAATTGTATATATTTTGACTTGTTCACCAATTAAGCACACAAAATTAATCTTTCTATTGGCCTATTTTCCATCCTCAAAGCCACTGCAGATATTTCAGTCTTACAGAATACCCTAAGAAATATTTCTTCATGAATTCATAAACATTGCTCATGTTGCATGAACAAGAAGAAGATGTATTTGGGATAGTAGATCTCACCGGATCAAATAAACTGTGCCCTTACAAGCAATGTTACTGTTATTCATGTAGTACTGCTGCATGGAAACAGCAATGGCATGCATGGCTCCATATGCCTGGAAACAAACACTTTGCCTCTCTTTATTTCTTGGTTGATCCCCACTTGAGTCAGATTCTCACCTGTGTCCAAGCAGCAAATTTGACCATGGTGTGGTCATACAGGACATACTTCCTAAATTTAACTATAAAAGTCCAAGAAAATACTTAATTTGATTGTTCCTTGTAATATGATGAGAGGAGTGGGCATGCCTGCTGGAATTAAGCCCAAACAATGAACAGCTCTGTGCTCCTAAATGAGAATTGGGCAAATCCAGCCCTGTTCAGCTAAATTCTTACAGCTCATGATTGTGTTCCACCAGTAAACAGCTCCAGACATTAACAGGAGGTTTGATAAACTGGCACTCAGAGATTGCTTCTGCTCTTACTAAAGTAATAAATGTGACTCTTTTTTCTATCTCAGTGATACCGGACCATCATAACTAGAGGTGAAGGTCTGGTCACCTCATTAACAACAAGCAATCCTATTTACTAGCCCCAGCATTAGTATATGATGTAGGCACATTTATCCTTTAAAACTTCAGCAGTATAAAAGCACACCATTAAATAATAGCACTACTATAGGCGTATTATACAGAAAGTGCCATAATGTTGTTTGTATATGACAGGCATTTTTAGTGTAAGAATGCTGAAATTCTACACTGATGTCATTAAAGCATAAATGACATGCTACCAAAAGATGGAGATACTAATGTATGATGGTTAAAACTACACTTCTTCACAGGTTTTAGAGTATTTTTAATAGCTTCAAAGCATGTTTTTAATAGACGGAGTTATAACAATACCAACAGTAGTGGCATGAAAGGTTACAATGGATGAACACCATCTGTCTCAAACATTTATTCCATTTAAGTAAAAATACTTGATAGAGAGCATTTCTATTATTCACAAGAAATCATGGAATATAATGGTTCCTAGCACTCCTTTTGTAATAGCTTATTTAAATACTTGGGGCTGCAATTCTGATTCCCACTTTGTTCAGACTTCACAGAAATACTTCTTACAATTGATCACATTTTTATTCTTTATTGTATTCTAAATAGCCTCTGATTTTTCAGAACCCAAGACTAAAAATTAGGTTTGCAGAAGTGAAAAGTACAGTCTTGAAAAAAAACCCCTATACACTTTTCTTAACTGGGGAACAGCAACTACGAAATTGGACGAGAAAGACTATGCTATGAATAATTTTGTTTACAGAAATGCTTTAGGGAATTATTCCTGAAGTCTAAATGGAGCTTGGTGGGCCTTTTCTAAACCCTTAAAATCTGAAACGACCTGAAGGTAAAAAGACCACTTGACTTTGGATTCCATTTCTTTGTAATATTTTCTTCAGTGCTTCCATGTCAGACAACAGTAGTTTACACAAAATTAAGAAACCCAGTATGATAAGAAGTTATTAAAATTCAATCTATCATTTTAAGTTTATTTATTGCAAAAAAAAGGATTTAAATGTGGAAGTATGAATAGAACTTTATTTAAGATGAGGTTTGATATCAATAGTTTAGAGATGCTGTGCTTCCAACCTTTCTCAAACTATTTAAGAACTTCAAATGTATTTGTTATGAGCCCAGGATAATCTCTCAGTTGATAGAGACCAGTACAAAGTCATCAGAACTCTTAACTTATATCCAGTGAGGATAAAGATATTTTTTTCTTATTCTTTTTCAGAACAAATCATAGAATCATAGAATACCAGCTCAGAAGGGGGTCTTAAGGATCACCATGTCCATCTTTTCATGGCAAAAGCACTGTCCAGACAATAAAATGGTGAGAGTTGTTTTAATTTCAGAAGAACTGGACTTCTAGCTGAAGAGCAACTTAAAATGAAAATTTATAAACAAAGAAGCAA
>VYZP01063472.1:3593-13832 GCA_013400635.1 Hypocryptadius cinnamomeus
CCCCGGCCCCGGCCGCCCCGGCCGCCCCGGCTGGCCCCACGCTGGCTCCGGTTGAGCTTAATGATGTCGTCCAGGGACATGTCCATCTTGTCGGCCATGATGGCGGCACCGCTCCCACCCGCACTTCCGGCCGCGCTGCGCCCGCGCCGGAAGCGGAAGAGGCGGGGCCGAGGCGCGGCGCGGCGGGCGCGCGCAGCTCTNCTGTCCTTTGCAGCCACAAAGGCTGGAAATAAAGAGGCAGCCACAGAGCCACCGGTTTTGTTTCTCAGCACTACATTTGGGAAGCCAACCAGGTTACTGCACTGCCTGTGTCAGCCTGCTCCCGAGTCACAGCAGGGCTCTCAGCAGGGCTGCTGGGGGACAACTGCAGAGGGCACCTGGCAGATGCTTTCTGGACAGAATGTGGCAGGCAGGCTGTGTCAGCCCTGCCCAGAGCCCGGGTCAGCTGCTGCTGCCTCAGAGGACACAAAGAGCAAAATGCTGCACAGCTCCTTCGTGAGCAGAGTGCCTGTGGCCCCTCACACCACAAAGAGGCATCAGCACAGGGACAAAACCAAAACCACACCTCAGGCAATGCTAAATTGTGGGGCTGGGAGCCAAAGCTATTGCCAGCCCTGCTGCTAAACAAACCCCAGTGGGAGCTTGTGCAGCAGCAGGAAGGTGAGTCCTGGCTGCACACAAGGCACAGGGGCTGAGTTTTGCACGCTGCTGCCTCACTGCAACAAACAGGAACTTATTTAAACCCAGGCTGAATTTACAGAGGGAAAGAGCTGGAGGGCAGCACACTACCCAGTGAGCAGGGGAGCTGCCAGAGCTCCCTTCCAATTCCCCACACGCAGCCAGAGGGGTGTGTGGAGAGGCTGAATGAATGAACTGATGAGCACAGTCTGGCAGCAGTGGTTTGGTTTTCCCTGGTGAGGCCACGAGAGCCAGAGGCCAGGGCGATGGCAGCACTGTGTGGTGCAGGAGCCCCCGCCAGGGACACACGTGGCACTCAGTCCTGCACAGCTCACAGCCCTCTCCTGACCCTGGGACACCCCTCAGCCTCCAGCCCTGAGGCAGCTGCAGCAAGCACCCGACTGCAGGCATTGTGGGCTCAGCCCAAGCAGGCAGGGCCATGACAGGGGAGGACAGGACACCAAGGCAGAGGAGCTGTTCCTGTGACAAATAACTACCAGGCTACGCTGATGGGTGCCCCCTGGGAACCCCCTGACACGCAGCAGAGTGTGGCTTGGCAAAGCAGCAGAGCCCAGGGCACTGTGAGGGACAGCTACAGCTGTGCAGAGCAGGAGCTCAGAGTTCACAGCGCATCCTCCCCTCACAGCGTGACCCAGCATCGCTCCCCGTGCACCGGGCACTGACAAAGCACCTATAAACCGGGTTTTCCCGCCCCCTGGAGACCACCACGAGCGCGGCAAAGCAGGCATACGTAGTGCCAACTCCGTAGTGCCAACCCCACCAGCAGGGATTCACTCGGGAATCCTCGGCCCCGAGCGCAATGGGAGCAGGGCCGGCGGGGCTCCCGCGGGCACCCGGCCGGGGGGAACGAGCGGGGCCCCGCTCCCCGCGGCGCCTCCCGAGCCGCACCTGGATGTCCGCATCCGAAACGCCGAAGTCCAGGTTGGAGACGAGCAGCTTCCCGCCGGTCTCCACGCCGGCCCCCGCCCCGAAGCCGCTGTCGAACAGGTCGTGCTGCCACTTCTCGGGGAGTTGCTTCGGCTGCAACGAGACCGGGACGTGGCTGACCGGCGGCAGGGCCCGGCAGCCCGCGGCCGCGCCGGGAGTGGACAAAGGGCCGCCCGCGCCCGCGTCCCCGCCCCGCGCGGACCCTCCAGCCCGGCCCNGGGAGATGCGGGTGCGCGTGCGGAGCTGGCACGGAGTCGCGTCCTGGCTGTGGGTGGCGAACGACGAGAACTGCGGCATCTGCCGGATGGCCTTCAACGGCTGCTGCCCCGACTGTGAGTGCGGGACCGGCACCGACAGCGGGCACTGCGCGCTGGGCGGGGCTGACGGTGTGTCCGTGCCGCAGGTAAGGTGCCCGGCGACGACTGCCCGTTGGTGTGGGGGCAGTGCTCGCACTGCTTCCACATGCACTGCATCCTCAAGTGGCTGAACTCGCAGCAGGTGCAGCAGCACTGCCCCATGTGCCGCCAGGAGTGGAAGTTCCGCGAGTGACGGCGGCACCGGGCACGGGCACGGGCCGTGACCGCCCCCGGCCGGCCCGGGCCGCTCAATAAATGTGCGACGCCAGTCGCGTGTCCGTGTCTGTGTCCGGTGTCCCGCGCTCGGAGCGGGGCCGGGCGGTGGCTCCGCCGTGCGCGCTGCTCGTGCTGTGCCGCCGCCGAGCCCCCGTACCTGCGGACGGCCCGGCCCCGCCGCTGCTCGGCGGGCAGAGCCCCGGGGCTGCTCTCCGGCCTCTCGCCAGCCGCTCCGACACCGCCGGCTCTGCCGAGCCCGGTCTCGCTGCGCTGGGGCTCCGCGGCGCGGTGAGTACCGGGGCTCGGCGGGGACGCCGGGCACGGTTCGTGCTCCCACCGCGGGTTCCGGAGCCCCTCAGCCCCGCGGTGAGCTCCGGTGCAGGGTCCGCCCCGGCGGGGGCAGCCTCCCCTGTGCCGGCCGCGGGGGTGACGGTGCCTCCCGCAGAGCTGTGCGTGACCGTGGGGCTGCCGGGACTCTCCGGTGGGAGGCAGGCCTGGCTCTGTCCCTGCGCCCCGCGCAGGGTGCGGCTGCCTGAGCGGTGCTGGTGGCGCTGGGGTGACAATAAACGTGCTCGGGATGGCTCTGTCTGTCTGTCCTTGCTCGGGAGGGGGGAGCCCACCCAGACCTGGGCAGCTCCGGGCTGCTGAGCCCTCCACTCCCTGCTGTGGTGCTGAGGCTGCTCAGGTACCCAGCAGAACAGAACCCCTCGGAGGATGGCCCAAGGCCTGTGGGAGCTGCAGGGCACAGTGCAGGGACAGCAGGTGACACTGTCCCTGTGTGCCCCCAGACAGAAAGGCCCTGCTCCCCCTCGTGCTGCAGGGAGCTGGCACAGCCTCTGCCCGGCCCGGGGCAGCTCTGGCAGCAGGACACAGACAGCGGGGACACAGGACAGTGGGGTGGCAGCTGTTTCCCGGCAGGAGCACCCCTGGACAGGTAGCTGGGGTCACCACCTCCTCCACAGGTGATCCAGAGCACAGCAGCCAGCCTGGCTGCAGTCCCCATCCCCGTGGAGGTGCCCAGGCCCTGCCTGCCCACGTGGCTACCGTGATCCTTAGGAAAGAGGCCAAGGAGTCCCCCAGTGCCCCTGGCTGCAGCCCTGACACACGTGGAGCTGCCCTGATGTGCCAGCCAGAGCCCAGGAAGGGCCAGCAGGTGTGAGTGGTGGCTGCCCTGGGGCTGAGGAGCCAGTGTGCCGTGGAGCTGCAGGGATGCAGTGTGAGTGAGTGTGGTGCTCAGTGCACCGGGGCTGCAGCACGTGTGCCCTGTGCCCCCCTTCTGCTACCTGGCCTCCAGCCCCAAAAAGACCAATGCACAACTCTTCAACATTTTATTAATGATCAGCAACAAAAGTTTACAAGAGAGAGGACACCAGACAGAGCCTGGAAGGACCATCTGGCACAGTGCAGTGAGCTGCTCAGGATACCCACCACAGTATCCTGGAATGTAAGAGGCAAAGGGGGCTCACAGCTCAGGACCCATTCTCCCAGCCCTGCACCTCCCCTGAGAGGCAGGCACGCTGCATGTCAGCCCTCAGAAAACAACCCCAAACCCTCACCTGGCCCTCAGGTAATCCATCGGGCACAAGGTGGGCTCTGAGCACAGTCCACGCAAGGCATCGTGTCCTGCTGCCTTGCAAATGGGAGAGCTTTGGGAACAGGGCCCGGGATCCCTGTGCCTCGTGTGGAGAAATGCCTGGACCCAGCACACCTGCCCCTTCAGCTGCTGCCAGCTGCAGCCTGTCGCTGGGGCAGCAGGGATCTGCCTTCTCCAGCTCAGCCCAGAGCGGCTCTGGGTGTGGGCAGGGGCAGGAGCTGAGAACAGGCAGCACAGTGAACCCAGAGCCCAGCACCACCTCTGGCAGCCAGGCCCTGGTTCCTGAGCAGAAGCTGCAGGAGGAGCCACAGGAGCCCTGTCTTGTCCCCGAGGCTGCTCTCACTGCTCTGCAAGGCAGAGCCTGCCCAGGACAGCCGAGGCTGGCAGGGCAAGGGGCACGGGCAGCTCCTCCACTGCCCTCCTACTGAGAGCCAGAAATGGCAGAAGGTAAAAGCACATCAACATGTTAAAACATTAGTTATAATTAAAACCTTTTTGTTTTGTCAAATCTCCTCCTGGGAAAAGGGACAGGGACTGATTAACGGAGATAAAACTAGGCAACGGAATCCCAACTCGTTATGTCTGCATAATTAGTGCAGGAGGAGCGAGGACAGCACATCCTGCGTGCCAGCAGCGCTGCCCCCCTTCAGGGCTCCTTTCCTGAAGAGCAGTTGCTCTACCAGAGGGTGAAGTAGCAGCACTCTGTGGCTCACACACCCCCACTAGTGCTTCTCCTCCTCCAGCCTTCTCATGGCCTCCAGCACAGCCAGCTCTTTCGCTTCTTTCTTCTGGTTGCGAGCTTCAAACTCCAGCCTGCAAATACCACACAATGCCCTAAGATTCTCATTCACCCATGCTGCTTGTAGACAAAAGCACCTGGAGCAGGGGAGCATTGCCTTCGATGCTGCTCAGTTCTGAGAGCACTTCAGAAACCCCCCAGGACCCCCAGAGCCTCTCCCAGAGCTTCCCATGGCTGTTGCCAGCACTCTGCAGTCCTGGACTCCCACACTGGTCACAGCTTCTGTCTCCCTCTGTGGAAGAAGCTGCTATTCCATTCTTGGGCTGTCCTATGTGTTGTAACACCAAAATCAAATTTATCACTGATGTGAGCTAAGGTGCTGAAAGTGAAGGACTCAGGCCTAAAGGCCAAAGCTCTGAAAGAAGCTACATGCTCTTTCCCCCGGGATACAGCAAAGGAAATTTATCATTAAAGGAGAAAAACCAATGAATGTGCTGTGCAGCACGTTCTGACACAGCAGAGTTCAGCTTTCCCTGTACAGATTGGTACAATCACATTTACAGCCTGCCCAAACCATGAAAGAGGAAGCCAAGTTTGCTGACTCTGCCTTCAGATAACGCCTTCTGTCCCTGTTTGGTCCCATCCACCAGTCCCCCGGACACTCTGGATGGAACAGTACGTGACAGAACCGGGAGACAAAGAAATCCAACCTGTTCTTGATGATTCTTTGCACAATTAGATCTGTGGTGAGATTACTGCCACTGTCCACCAGCTGGAAAATGCCACGTTGCTTCGGTTCCTGCAAACAGACACAGACAGGGCTGTGGAAACACGTGGGGCCCGGGTGTGCAGCTCAGCCGAGCTGAGCCGTGGCAGGGCGACAGGCAGGATGCACAGCCATCTCCTCGGAGCACAACAAACACTCGCTGAAAGCAAAGCTCCACATCCACGGGAGCTGCCCAGGACAGAGAGCAAAGCACACAGGATTTCTCACTCTGCCATGAAGGCAGCAGAAACTGGCAGAGAAAAACAGTGCTTGGGAGAGTGGAGCTGCTGGGTACGATTTACTGACTGCTCCACGTAGCTGCCCTCAGAGGTGGATGAAAAGCTGCATCTCCTGCCAAAGCCTCCTCTGCAATACACCTTCTCAGTCCAGGAACACAACCAGAGCCAGGCTCTGTCCAGCAAGTGCTGACAAAGCCACTGGCACTTACCTCATATGGATCAGAACCATCCTTGTCCGGCACCACCTCAGTCATCCCATGACAAACAAGTGTTACCTGAAGGAGGACACAGAAGTCACTGACAACGTCCAAAAGATGACAGGGACATTTCCTGCCGCTACTCCCACTGAGCACAGCCTGGAGACCAGCAAAGCCGCCCTCCCTCACCAGCCTGGCAGTCCCAGCCTGAGCAGGACACTCCCTCCTTGCACCCCTGTGCTGTCCTGCACCACTTTAGCTCCCCACACACATCTCCACGTCCACCCGTGTGCAAGGACTCACCCTGAAGTGATCCAACAGATCAGCAGTGACAGCATAGGGAGCTCCAATCACCACCTCTGAGACATACTAAAAAAGGAACCAGACAGTCCAGATTTGAAAAAAAATCCCATCAAACAAAAACCCAAAACCCAATCCCAAGCCCAAGCCAGCTGCTTCTTAAAGAGACTCGAGCAGGTCACCTGGCTATAGAGTCAGAAGTTCAAATAAGGGAACAGAGAAGTGGGTTCAGCAGCAACTGCTTGTCACACAACAGCTTTTTGTTCCTCTACAGAATGTCCTTTCTGTGCCTATAGAGCAAATCCAAAAGTGAATTGCTCCAGGCACACATTTCTGGGGCTCCCCACGACTTTGTCCCAGGCATTTTCTCCCCTGCTGCAGGGAGCAGAGTTTTCTAGTGGCACATGTCTGAGTCACACAGGTCCCTGCGTGGCGTCCAGCCTGTCACTGCCAGCAGAGCAGCTGCACGGGTCACCAGCTTGGATCAGCCAGGATGGCACAAGAGCCTAGCAGAGCCTCCCCAGAGTTCATCAGCACCTCCGGCAGCCTCAAGTGATTCATCCTGTCTGTCTTCTCAGGGCACACCAAGGAACTCCCGCAAGGTCACTGAGCACAAGTGAACACCACCAGGCTCTGGGCAATTCTGGAAGAGTGCAGAGACACCCACTCACCCTGCAGGCCAGGACACTGAGGGTTCTCTCGTGGATGTTCATGATGGGATAGTTCTTCCCTTTGTAGCGATTCACCTCCTACGGCAAAGCACCAGGCACAGTCACAAGGGAGACACAGCAACTCCTTTCCCTCCTGCTCCCTCCCAAAATGACATTCCTGCACTGGTCAATACATCCCTGTCCTGTCTTGGGGAGCACAGCCTGCCTGCTCCAGAGAACAGGCCCAAGCTGCTCTGCCTTGGGACAGGTTCTACACGGACCTGATCGAAATGCAGCCCAGCAATGATGTAGGGTTTCTCTGCCAACTGGTGAACCTTCTCCAGGAAATCCACATGACCAACATCTGCAGATCTGTTTAAGGAATTGAAGCTCACGTGGAAAACACAGGAAGGAAGACAGAAACAGAGTCACTCAAAAATGACAGTGGGAGACAGGAATCCCTAGGATTTTATTCTTGCACCACTTATTGCCTATTTCCAAGAACAGCTGCTACCTCCCTCCTCAGGTTCCACTGGTTCTGGGCAAAAGCCAGAGACTTTTTCAGCTCCACCTTACACAGACTCAGCTTTGCCTCTATCCAAAATTTCTACTTGTTCCAGATGTTCTGGCACAAAGCCTCAAAGCCTGCCCCAGGAACAGGGTGTCAGCTCCAGATGCTATGGCAGCCAGTCTTCACCACAATCATTAGAGTGTTGAGAGTATCCATCTGCCTTCCTGAAATCCAACAGCCACAGCTTGCTCCACAGAGGAGCTATAGCTTCTTTCTCAGCATCCTGTGACTAAGAAACTGCCAGGAAGAACTCACTCCTGACTTCTCCCTCACGTGCAGCTACAGAAAAGGAAAAAAAATGAGGCAAATATGCATTCTGTGCCTCCCAACACGAGAACATCAGACCAAGACCACTGGTGCAGCCAAAGAGAGCCAAGGATACGGAACAGGTCGAAGGCTCCAGCCACGTAGATGATGGTGTCCCCCGGCTGCGGCTCCTTCCCCGACGCAAACTGGATGATCTTCTGGGATGTCTGCAGGAACTGCGAGACGCCAGTCCAGGGACTGTGACCTTTGGGCCCCTGTGGAAACACACACCAGACACAGCTTCTTTTCAGGCTCTGAGAGGGGGTTTGGACAACACAGAGCACAGTGCTGGGCAATCTGCTCATCTGAATTTGCTGGCAACTGGAACAACTCCCAGCACCTTGGACTTTCTACATTCCTGGCATTGGGTGTTCAGATAATTTCGCAAAAGCCCTTTATGCCCTGTCCAAATCATCACCTCAGCAGACAGCTCGGGAGATGCCAAGAGGAAAGCTCAGGAAGGAGGAAGACAACAGGGCAGGTTTGAATTTCCATGAGAAGCAAGACGTGCTCGGGAGACAACACGCGACCAACCTACGCTCTGCCAAGCCTCAGGGCACCTGCCTGGCCCCTCAGCTCTGAGGACAGAGCTCGGTCCCCACCACGTGGGAGCTGTGCAAACAGCCACCAAGTCACCTGCTCTGCCACCCAAAGCTGCTCCACGGGACTTGGCAGGACACAGATGCTGCAGCTGAGGCCAGAGCAGGCCCTGCAAAGGGCAGCACGCAGACAGCTCAGCTGTCAGGGTCACGTGGGGTCCCCAGTGCCCTGATCCATTCTACCCATGCCCCAGAAAACAGCCATGCTAGAGCTGCCCCAAAACACCTCCTCAAAACCCCCAAAATAGTGGGGAACTAAGGAAGATTCAGACAGGTCAGCAAATCTCCTGTGAGTAAAAAAGACTTGCTCAAGCTGCTGGTGCAGCTCATTAAGCAGGGACAATCCAGCTGCCAAGGAAATAAACACGGCTGGCTCTTTAGGAGCAGTGCTAGCCTGGAGCTGGCAGCTGGAACACCGAGAGGGCTGTGCTGCCCTCGAGCTCTGCGCCAGTGTGGCCACACACCTGCTGTGTCCACACCTCCCAAACCTAACACAACACCTTCAAAACAACACAAGCGCTGGGAGGAGCATCCACAGAGGCTGTCCCCAGGCTGGAACCACTTGGGAAGTGGCAGGAAGGAATTTACAAGCAAGGAAGGAGCCCAGCACAGCAGGCTCAGAGGGGACAGCAGCCCTGTGGTCCCACTGAAGGACAGCTCGTGCACTGCCCTGTGCCACACCTGCCCCTCACACCCACTGCAGGCGCTGCCATATGGGGACAGCAGATGTTCACTGCGACATTACTGCTACATGTGGGAGGACAAACAAGCCTGCAACAGGCCAGAAAGCACACTGGGAATCCTTCTCAGGCAGGACAACAACCAGACGTCCACGACCAGAACTCACATTACCTTCCCAAAGTTGTCAGTGTGCTTCCGATAGTCTAGGTCCTCATCCTGAAGGGAGATAAAGAGTCAAAATGTTTAAGCACTTGCACAGCTCATCCAACCAAGATATGCTTGTGTGTGGGAAGTGCTGGGAAGGCCAGGCTCAAGATGCACACCAGGGATCCAGAGCACTGAATGCCGACAAACTGGTTAATACCTAAACCAGAGTCCTGTCCCAGCATGAGTCAGAGGAAACGTGTCCTTATCTGATCCCAGCTTGGCACTGCCAGCAAAGGAGGTTCTTGCCCAACTTGCAGCCCCAAGAGTGCTGCACAGCTGCATCCTCCCTCAGCCCAGCAAGCCCCTGACAGGACAGCATCCCTTCTCCTGCCAAAGACCCTCACAAGGCAGGCTTAGGTATCTGCAGCAGCCAGAGGCACCGGGCAGATCTCGGTGTCAACTCCTGTGCTACAGCTAAGCCAATTTAACAGCTCAGCACACCAAAACATCTCCCTCTGTCCCTCAATTCGCCTGTGGGTCACTTGTTTCTGCAGTTATCCAGGTGATTCTATTCACAGATTACTTCATTACTCAGTAAATTAAACCCATTACCTGACATAAAAGCACTGACTTTACTTTTCCCTGGTTAGGTTAGCTCCCAACCACAGAATGAGCTGAGGAGACTCAAGAAAGGTCTGATTAGACTAGAAACAACAGAAGGCAGAAGCATGAAGCTCAGTGGGAAGGGAGAGGAGTTTCTAACTCTGGCAGCACCTGGCTGACAGATCAATGTGCCTGCACTGTGTTGTTTCACCCTGGGAGAAGTCATGGGCTTGCCTGCAGTTCCTCTATCGTTCCCGAGGCCCACACTGATCATGTGGCCTCAGAGTCTGTCCCATCCCTCTGTGATCTCAGACACGTTGAAGCAAACATGAGCAGGCTGTTTTGCTGCCACTGCCCGTTCTCCAAGCACCTGGGAGCCAGGCCCAGGAGCGCTGCTCCTCCGCTCTGCTCCATCTGGGGCAGCAGAGGGGAAGAGCTGTACATGCCCTGTACTCCACCTCCCACCCAAAGCCCTCTGACTCACTATGTTGCTGTGGTGAGCCTTAGTCATGAGCAGCATGCGGCCAACAAGGTCAGTGGTGGACACGCCTTGGGTGCGTTTGCATTCCCTGCGGGAGACAAGCAAAGGGTGAAGCAGAAGCCACAGGAGCGAAGGTTTTGTCTTCCCACACCATTGCCACAGGGACCC
>VYZP01063483.1:289-16553 GCA_013400635.1 Hypocryptadius cinnamomeus
TTAGAGAAATTCATTCTATATATGGTTATGGAAAATACCTGAAGACTTCTCTCCCAAACACTGACCTTATATGCAAATCCTACCACCATCTTCAAGACAACCAGTACCTGAAGCAGCACCTCTTCTCTTTTGTGCTCAATACATATTTAAAAGTTTTGTTAGTAGCTATTAGGAGGTTTTATAGTCAAATACTGTACCTATGAGGTAGACATGAACTATATGATTTGATTCCTTCTACTTCATGGCAATTACAGAACTGCATTACAGTAATTCTGTAATTACTTCTAAGAACACTTAGAAGAAAATTCTATTTCTAAAGTTCTTTTTTTTTTTCCAAATTTAAGACACTTCAACTTAAATAATAACAAAACTATTTCATGGTGCTTTAAAGTATAATACCACAAGTAAGTTCCTAAAATGTTAATTACATTTTATCCGCCAAGTGCCTACACCAACACAAGAACAGAACTAACTCTTCTAAGCAAATATCGCAAAAGTATTCATTTTAGGTATAGCTATTTTCAAAGCAAATATCGCAAAAGTATTCATTTTAGGTATAGCTATTTTCAGAATCAAGTCCCAAAGATTAATGACATTTCCAATCTGAATTCTTCTGAATTCCAACTTGAAACTTCTAGAAATTAATAAGAAGATCAGTTTATTTGAAAAAATTGTATAATTGTTTTTAGAATAAGTTACAAATATTTATGATACTTCAATAACTCCTCTGCTTTTAAAAAGCAATATCCATGTTAAAGAAATTTTTCACAGAATCACAGAACATGCTGAGTTGGAAAGGACCACAAGGATCATCCAGCCCAACTCCTGGCCCTCCACAGGACCATTTTGCTGTGTTCCTCTGCAGAGCTTTGCAACTTAAATTTGAACAAGCAAATACAGGGGCAAAGAGAGGAGACATAATGCAACAGCATCAGATCTACCCCTTTCTTAGAAGATCTCAACACTTACAAAGAAACATGAAAGTGTGTATGAAATCTGTTGCAATAAGTTCATGGGAAATGTAGACAAAAATATGTAATTACTGTAGAGTTGTGCAAAGCCCTTAAAATTAAGCTCAAGAAAAAAATTAAAGGCACATTTAGCATCAAATTGTATCCTAGTTCTTCTACTATTGCTTTGAAACATTTTCAATTTGCATTTGATAAATTTTCCTGGCAAATTACTTATTTCTGAATTACTAATACATGTAGCAATGCTTTTAGATACCTAACTAGTATTTCAAAAGTGAATACCTAAACATTCAAAAACTAAGTCAATATGAATCCTCTTAAATAAAAGCTAAACCAATTATGCCCTAAGAAAAATCCTCATATCAGCTTAATATTTATAAAAATGTTTACATCATTCCGCCTCAAATCAAAGCTAAAAACATTACAAAACAGCCAAAGGGAAGGGTCTGAGTTGAAATTAACCAAAATAATTTCAGACCCTTTCTTGTAATACTTCTAGTTATCTCAGAGTTCTTATCACTGACTGAATAGACACATCAAAACCACTATTGTTTTGCAGTTAATACAAATACACTTGATATCAAGGTGCTTTTTTCTGTGCTGTCTAAATCACTGAGGTGAGAATAATGGTGTTGATACCAAGACAACCTTCCTATTGCAATGGGTACTACCACTTTGAATGATGGATGCTTATGTCATAGCCTTTAGCTAACAGCCAGATTAGGGAAATGGGAGAGTTAGCACATAAAGGACATTCCTTTCACAGAGTAAAATATTATGAACCTCCATTCAAGTTACAAATGCCACTTTAAAAAAACATGCAAATGGAGGTGTTTCTTTATGACCAGACAGGAGCAAAACATTGCTATTACATGCTACTATGCATACAGGTCATTCAGAAAGGAAAAGAAAGTAAACTCCCTTAAGCAACTACAAAACAAAAACTGCTTGCAAGTTATAAACTTGTATACTGAAGATCCAGGAAGAAAAGCTCACTAAAGAAAAAGCAGCAGTTCATCTACATTCAAAAACATGTTATGAACTTGTAACGTTTGAGTAATGTATATACTTTAGGAAAAAAATACCTACCTTGTTTTAGTACTTTTTAAAGTACTGAAATTCATATTTAGTCCAGCAATTTTGCAACAGACACTTGTTTTTTATAGAATAAGAAACAAAGGAATGCCCCACAACATAATTTAATATTGAAATAGTTGCAATGTGAACCAAATAAATGCAAAGCAATTTTCCTAAATTACTTGAAATATTGCATTCCATTTCAAACAAGCTGAAATACAAAATACACAGTTAAGACATCATTTCATATTGCTTATATTAAATCCTTACTTCATTTTCCACCTAGAAACAGTTTTGTGTCCTTACAGCACTATTATTAAATGCAGCCATTACAGATCTAAAATAAGATTAGAAAACCGGCACCCAAGTTACTTCTCTGGAAATTAAACTATCACTTTGATTTAACTCCCTGTACGCAATCAGAACTGGGTACTACGGGACACAGAAGGGCAGATCTTACCAGAAAATGTGCCTTCCATTGAATCTTAGATTGCTCCTAAAATGCCAGAAGAGCAGGTACTTCAGTGCCACAAAAAGTCTCCACGCTGCACTTGTCCAAACTAACAGTGAGGCAACAGCTGCTCAGTTTAAAGCTACAAACTGTGGCAAAATGCATAACTGACATGCCTTGTGTAAGCCATGAAGAAGACATGCATTTGGCTGGCTCACTGAAAGGTCAGGTTTCCCACCTCCCCAGATAAAAGCTGAAACACTAGGATTCAAATGGAAGGAAGTTTAGAAATTAAGGATGAGCATACATCCTGCTAAGACTAAAAGCATTTGATTTTGACAGCAGAATTATAAACAAGAGTGATTTTAATTCTGCTGGATTTTTGTCTCTAAATATATTAAGAAATAAGTTACCCTACGCTCAGGCTTTTGTACAAGTTATATTTATATCAATGTTGTTTAAACAGGCCAAAAGTAATAAATGGAATTACTTTTGTTTTAGGAAACTTCATCTGAAGCATTACAAAAACCACAATGTGTGTTTCTTTATTAGCAAATGCCCTACCTTTACAGCTATTATGCTCTCCACACTAACAACTCTAGTAAAAGGCAATAGCATTAACTTTAATGGGACAAAGGGCTATAACTTAGGCAACCATCCAAAAAAGTTTCTTTGAGAGGCAAAGTAGAGGAAAACCTCCCTGAGGCTTCCAGAAATGTGATTAACCTTGAAGAAATTACAAATAGGGGGAATTAAAAAGACACTATAGCCCTCAGATTGCATCTATGTTCAGACAGTAAGTAGAAACCAAACCTCTGCCTTCATCCCATAGTCAGTATCTGGCTCTGGCACTTTTATCACTTCTTTTCTTCATTCTAACCTTACCCTTGTCTACACACAGTTTACACCACTTTTACAAGCAGCAGGACTACATCACTGAAAAGTTAGTTATGAAATTTGCTAGAGTACACAAGACTGAAAACCAATATGCTGCCACAAGAAAGCTTTCTCCATTTCCCCAGGAAGTCTGAGAGAGGTCTGTGCAGAGCTGGAATGCGAGCAGTACACTCAGAGACACTTTGTTTATACGGTGAATATACGTCTTGTCTGAAAAATCTCTACTGAAGGAATGACCATGGGACCTGGCCAACACACCATTATTTTTTCATTGACAACACAAGCATATTCTTTCTTAATAGGAAGAATGACAATTTAGTGTTGTTTCCAACTTCCAGATGGAAACTAGGACACTTAGATTTTCAAAAAAATCATGTTATATATGAAAACATAAGGATGCCCATGGAGATGCAATAGAAAACTTTAAAATTAATTTTATTTATAAATATGAATTTTATTAATGCTATCTCACAATACATACATAAAATGAACCATCAAATTAAGCATTTCTTATCATTATAGGGTCAATATTAAAGTATTTTTCACTAGTTATAAAAACAAGTATCTGAAAGCCCAAAGGAAAAAAACTGAATGTCTTTGATCTGCTAAGTAAACTCTACATTATCTCTTGGAATTTAGCAAAAAAATTCTGTCTGGAGAAATAAAACAGCATTATCCTACAAAACTGAATTTTCTCTCCTAGTTTGTTTCCTAAAACCAAAGCTTCAAGAGATGACTTTTGAGTCATTTTGTTGCTTGAGTCCTTGGGGTTTTCTACTCATGACTGACATGCTAACATAAACATACCAAAAAAGTACCATTCTACACTTTAAAAGTTCCCATGGACACTACTTTTACAAGGTCCATTCAAACAAATGTTCAGACCTTTGAAATAATAAACAATAATAAGCTGTTCAGGGATTAACTATCTGCACTCAGAATCCCTTTTCACTTTTTTCCAAAGAGTAGTTGTCATAAAAAAATAATACATTTGATTTTAAAACTAACATCAGTCTGCACAAACTTCTGCTCTCTTAGCCTTCATCCACAGACATCAGCATGTCCTTTATTACCTTCCTCACAACAAACCTCTAACAACACACACTCATTCTATGTATATAAACTCTTAATAATGGCTATAGACTCCCAGCAAAAATATTGCCATAAGCTGAGACTCAGATACACAGGTTAAAGGATCAAGAGCATACCCAAACTGTCATACAGTATTATTGGAACAAAAATCTATGTAAAATCAGCTGAAACTCAGTTGTTTCTTAATGGCTTAGCCCTGTACACAGGTTAGGACATTCAGATCCATACAGATGTGTACCAGGAGTATGATACCTATTACATCCAAAGGTGCAATTTTACAGATGAAAATATTTTAAATTCTTTTAACAAGATTACTTACACTGGTTAACTTCAATCGTCTGCCTGGTTCAATTATGTGTCTATCTTGCAGTAATACGCCTTACAGACCCTGGAAAGAAGACTGTAACGATAAGACAAGCTATGCTGGCAGAACTTAAATTTTTGTGCCTATAATGTATTAAACAGGCTGGATTGAAGGAAGTTTTTGTTAAATTAATGTTGTCAAGGATCCTCTTTAAGTCCTTCTCCCACTACCCTTTGTGTGTCCCTTTGATTTCCACCCAATCTGGCTGCAACTAGGGCTGGCCAGAGGGTGACAGGTCCAGGAGACTGACCTCAGTGATCTTTCCCTTCTGCCAGTTTGCAGGGACAATCTTTGTAGCCAGCTCCAGACGGTCCCATGTGTGCCTAGACTTACAGCTGTCCTCCAAAATCTTTCTCCTCCTTCCTGATGTCTCAACCTTGATCTGTGCTTCCTGCCATGTCACTCTTCTTTCTGTTCCTAACCAGATGACCTGCACTTGTTCCTGCTATTCCTAACCCACATCCTGGAGGCACAACACAGCAGGCATGAAATCCTTGTTTCCTGACTCACACCCTAGCCTCAGGCCACATTATCCACGTACAGACTGACCTGCCTCCAGTATCTGATTTCTTCTCCTATAGTAAGTGCATTGACGCATCTCACCACAGACTGTCACCCTAAGACATATTTTGTCTTTTCAGGTCTCAATTTCAGCTCATTTGGCTTCATCTCTCATTCTATATGGTCTTAACCTTTGGGCACAAACATACACAAACACACACAACCCACCAGCTAAATTATGCTGGCCTTTCTAAATCTATGAACATCAAACTTGTTATCACCCATGACTCTGACATACAGCTATCACACAACTGCCCCAACTTCAGGGATCCTGGAATTTTCCCAATATTGTAACAATACACTTTGTGCAAAGAATACAAGAAATAACAGTGGGAAAAGCCACAGAGACTTGGGCATCTGTTTGCTGTGCAGTCTCACAGATGGCAAAGTCTGATTACAAGAAAAGGGTAATCATTAAATTCTGTGGGATGAATGAAGCAGGTTTTCTTAAGACCAATGCAGTCTGCCTTAAGATCAATGCAGTCATGAATGTGGATTCATGACAAGTTACTTTCCTTATACTCTTGGTCGAAACCTGCTATTGTCTGTCTAACAAGTCCCGTCAAGCTTTCTCTAGAAGTTTTAGTCCGATTTATATCACAGAGCATGGCATCAGACTTACCAAGTTTAGAAGATTCTAAAGTGAAAAGAATACTGATACAAAATGTTTGCAGTGTGCTCCATCTTCAGACACCTCTTTCTAACTTTCCTTCCCTTTATCTTATATTACGAACAGAACTAAATTGCGGGGGAGGGGGGTGAAGAAGTGTACATGTTTCTTTCAAATGATAACTCTATCAAATGTAAAGTACAAATATTTTCACATACTCTAGTTCCTTCTTGAAGAAAGACACAACTTTTTTCACTTTCTGCATAAAAATATCAACACCATATGAACTATGACAATGACTGGCCCTTCAAATATGATTCCAGTGGAAGTTCACAACTATGAGCAAACTTCTGTAACAATCAATTTGTAAGAAACAGAACAGGCTGAGAAGCAGGATTTCCCTGCTACAGGAAAAAAAAACTGGCTTCAATCCAAATCCCTTTGAAAGACACACTTAAAATTTTTACTAACCAAAAACTGAGTTACATACAGAGGTACTAAAACAGCGCAGCCTAAATGTCTTCAGTGTTCATATGTGAAAATTATGTTCTCTGGAGCAACAAAGATGCTGACAAGGATGTGAATGTCACTGAGCAGCTGTGGGAACTCCAGGCATCTGTGGTTCCCGGGAGCCCAGTCTCAGACTATCCCTGAGCTACCGGGAGCGGAGTGGCAGCCCCTCAGTCGGGAGCCTGAGAGCCATCTGAGAGCGGGGCTTGCAGGCGCCCTGCTCCAGGCCTGAGGCATGACTCTCCTACACAGCAGGCCCTGCTTGAGTCTTTGAGAATTCTCAGTCTCAGATCCATGTGACTGGGAATTCTGGCTTAGAAGGTCTGGTATGTTTGGAAGCCTTCTGTGGAACTAACAACACCGGCTGATCTGCCCACAAAACCATCCCAGCCCTGGGGACTCAGAGCATTTAAGGTCCTTAGCTACCAAGCAAAACCTTAGAAAGTATTCCCTGGAGTTGGACTGCTTGTGACTGCAAGGTTCATTGCTCAGGTCACTAAGTAACCCCTGAAGGACTGAACACTGACTAAGTGCTTGGTGCAAGGGAGACACAAACCCAGGAGGCTATCCCAGTAGTAGCGACTTCCTGTTTGCAGGATCCCCATTTCCTGGGCAGATATTACATAAAAGCCCTTACTAAAGAGAGATTTTTTGAGAAGTCCTGCTTTTGAATCATGAACACATTCCCCATTAAAGTAATGGGCTCCTCTTTAAACACACTGTGCAAGAGAGTGCTGAACTTTGTCTCCAAAAATTGCAAACATTTTGAAAGCAGTGCAATGCTGTCTAGTCCAGAAAAGGTTCTCCAAACACAAATTCAACAACACTTTGAGATCTTTTCAAGACTTCATGATATAGATAGGTTCTATTAAACAAATTTACTTCTGCTTTGGAAGCTTTTTAAGAACTGTCTAGAAAATCAAGTGAAGTGCAGTAATATCTACTCTTTAGTTGGAGTTACAGTGCCTGTCTTCCCAAGAAGTCATTTTATGTGACAGAGCCCTGCTTTCATGGAAAGGACTAAACACCTGCCTGCTGACTGCAGGTATTGAATTACTTCTTTATTTTGCTTTGCTTGCACACACAGCTTTTACTTTATCTATTAAACTCTCTTCAACTGAATCTTTCAATGAATTTTTGCACTGTTACCCTTCTGATTCTCTTCCCAGCTCATTCTAGGAGAGTGAGTGGTAGCAAGGTGCTACCTACCAGGGTTAAACAACAGCAGCTATTAAACCACAACAGGATGAATATATTCCCTTTTCAATGTCTGCAAACAACTACTGAGTGAAGCATTCCCATGACATTCTGTATCCTGTGATAAATCCTCCATCTCATTTGATGACAGAGTTATTGATGTGAATTAAAATTTCTCAGATCTAGATGAGGTTAGTTATTTGAGGTTAAATCCAGCCATACACAGATGATGCTGGACAGATGAAAATAACCTTCTTATCAATCTGTATAGACAGAACGATTTCTCAAAAGGTACACACCCATGAATGATGACCAGAGCACTGAATTCAGAATACAGTTGGGTTCCTTGCTTATGCAAATGACTTGGTCACATCACCAGGTAACACTCTATATAAATGTTTTAGAGAGGACTCTTATAATTTCTCAGATATACTACAGCATCACAATATAAATGAACAGGAAGCTTCCACATCCAGAAAATTTCAATATCCTAAAGCTGCAGCACACCTCTTCCTCACCAGTGACCAGCACAGTAAATCATGCCTAGACCACTAGAGCAAATCCAGTCTCTACACAGGCTATCAGTGGAATTGCAAACTGAGTTCAAAATCTTGGCTTTTTTAATGTCTTACATCCTTTGGCTCAGAATCCAACAACATACACCACGTAATATTGTCTCCATAGATATCCCCAAACTAGAGCAAAGTGTGCTGGTACATGGAGTACACAGAGCACACAAGTGCACTCACTAGCTCAGGCTCCATAAAAAGATGTAGCCATATCAGCAGCTTGGCGGGCCTGAGCTAACTATTGCTGCTGCTTCAGTTTCAGAGCTCATCTCTGAAGCACATGGCTCAGTTCTTCTAATCTTGATTTCCAAGCTATCACAGGACTGTCCCTGTTTATTTTTCTAAAGCACTCATCTCCCCAGAACAAATAAAAACCCAACAAAATAAAATGGAAAACCCTACCAAAATTGGGCACTATACTGTACATATCTGTCTCTCACAGACAATGATGGTACATGAAGCTCAGTAATGTTGCTCAAGGTACTACTGAAATTCATTCACATGCTACAAGTTTGCCATCTGCACCTGTTATCCTTAGAATATTTTAGTGCCTCTCTCTGCCCTTTGATTCACCTAGAGAAACTAATTAAAACAAGAAAGGGCCACTTTTTGGGACAGAAATAAGACAGCTATATATGAGCATAAACTATACCATTATTTGTCTGTTAAAAATGATGTCAGTATCTGTGTTAGTTAAGGAACTGCACTGGTTTTGCACTTATTTTGTCATATTTCTGTAAAATTTTGGGCAAGCCATAATATCCACATGCATCACTTCTACCACGGTATGACTGAAATACTACATCCTTTTGTTATGGTTTATCAGACAACAATAAGTTTCCAAACACTTGAGTAACTTATGAAATATTCTAAACATTAATTAAAAATTAATTGATAATATAAGTACTGTTCTGTACAAAATCATATTTTAAAGCACAGAATTTGTACCAAGAAAGCTTACTTTAGCTTCCAAAACAGACTAAACTAAATCACATTAAGGATATTATTACATACAACTATTATCAGCATGGAAGTTTAGTATGAAACATTCATTTTCCAAGAGGCATTTTCCATACAGATAGTACCCATGTTATTTGAAATGATCCCATACTACAAAGATGATGGATCCAGGAGAAGACCAAATATAAATCAATAATGAAGCGTACATGCTTCACAATACAGTGCTATGCTGATAGCTACTTGTATAATGACAACAACAATAACCAAGTAGATCATACAGTCCCTTCTCTAGTTCTGAACCAAGTCACCCACGAGCAGGAGCACTTGGTAAATGAGAAATACTACATATGGGAACACCATAAAAACAATGGCTTATGCATTAAATGTGGATGCAGGCAGAAAAGATTCGAACAAGAAAAAAACCTGAAAAGGTTTTGTATTACAATTCTTTTCAGTTTAGCTGTGTTTTTACTTTATTAAACTAAGATGGCTATTCATTATGATACATAATGACTGCAAAGGAAAATATTTGAAAACATAAAACCTTTTTTATCTGTTAACTTCGTGGATGAGTACATAAACTACAGAATATGACACAGTATTCATAATTTTGCAACTCATTCTATACTTGAAGCGGACAGAGATAAAAGAAAATCTTCATTACCTTTAAGCATTGTTCTTCCAGTTGATCCTCCGAAGATATTTAAAAGACCACTTCTTGCTCCTAATGATGTAGTTGCTTCTAGTAAAGCACCAGTTATATAGTTAGAGAGTGTTGTCCTCTGTAAAGTGGCACGATATTGACAGTAAACCCCTGTTACACATGGTTTTACACAAAAACCATCTCCTTTGTGTATACAGTCTGTAACAGATGTTGGGAGCTTCCTCAGAAGATGAGGAATATATTCAAAAATATCTTCTGCTCCTTCCTCTTCTTCTCTCACTGTACTGAAGATCTGCAGAGAATGCAAAAGCATGGACTGTTAGTTCATTTGCTTAGGATAACATACTGAATATAAAACAATTCCAAATGACCACGACTTCTTGTGAAGTTCAATGACCTGCAATATCTACTTATCCAAAACTGGTTTGTTAGGATTTTGGGTCAGGCTCCCAAACAGGATATTTAAGTAAGAAGTCATTCTGGCTTTCAATCTATGTTTAAAAGCATTCTAAAGACAACCATTAGACTAAAAAACCCCACATCAATATACCTCATCAACATTTAAAATACAGAATATGAACAAAATTGTTTATAATACTATTAGATCTGTTGTACTTCCAGAAAACCTTTGAGATATCAGTAGCAGAAAAAAACAGATCAACTCAAGGTTGGCACTTTTTCTTGCTGAGTGGGTGGGGTTTTGCAAACAGAGATGGTTTTAATCACTCTGAACCCTCTTTCAAAATGTTCCGGTGCCACGTTTATTGCATTACTTCCAGCCTACGCACAGGTCCTCTATCTTATATTGGTTTAGTACTCTTTTTCCAGTATTTGTGATAACACACTAATGAACTTCAGTCTGTGGCTTAGCAACTAAGTAATGTTTGCTTAGTTAAAAGAGTCTAATGATCAAAGCAAGAATCTGGAAGAAAGCTCTTCATTTAGTATACAAGGGGAGCCTTGATTCTTTGCATTCTTGCATGCTGACCTACTGATTAACATTAATAATTTGTTTCAATGATTTGTGCTTCTTAATTACAAAGTGTAAACTAAAAATTAACACAGGGAAAGGTCAGCATAACTGTCACCAGGACAGGTGCTGAGACAATTTTCATGAGATTACTCTCCACCAGACATAGATGGGCAGAAGAAACAAGCTGATGGCTCCGTGACAGTTTTTTTCAATTAGCGCCTTGTGTCTTGTTGCCATCCTTGACCACACATAAACAAAATACAGCTATCCATCAACATGGCAGAAACTGCAGCCAGTCCTACAAAGCAAGTACACGTGCTCAGTCAAATGATAAGAACCTGTTTGCACAGCCTGTGCACACCACATGTCAGAGGCACCGGCACCCTGCCCACGGGACACACACGTGCCCAGCCACGGATCCAGGGAGGGAAGTGGCCCTGGCACAGGGATCTCACACCCATCCACTTCTGCCCTGAGCTGGCATTTACCCTGCCAGGTAGTGAGGAGGGATCCAACTCTCTGCTCCATGAGGAACCTGACCCTCCACTAACAGAAGAGGTGAACAATTATGTGGTTCCTTCATCCGTGTAAACAAACTGAAGAAAAGCAAATACAATCTAATATATTAAGTAGATATTTGTTATCTTAGCTTTATTTTTTGTAATAACCATGTTTGGGGGGAAAATGTAAAATTTTATATTAAAAATATTTTATATTAAAAATATTCATTAACTAGTAATTTAATTCAATGATCTGAAAAAGAACACTGACATATTTATTAACCTAAAAAAAGAAACTTTCACATGTTGACTATGGTTATATATAACTCAATCCCTTTAAAAGACAGCTTCTGTGATGCACTACACCATGATGTACTACACTACTCATGCACTACACTACAGCATGAAATGCTGTGGCATCTGTATTTTTTCCCCTCTCCCTGCAGATTTTCCAAAATTTGTTTGGTCTGAGGTTTCTAGAAATATTACACCTGCATCCTTATCTTCTTTTCTTTGCCATCTGGCAGTTTCACAGACTTTTAGACTGTCAGTATAAACACATCATCACCTTAATTCAGAAGGAAAACGTGCTCTTAAAGCATGTCTTACCTGGAAGGGATGTGTGTACACCTTTTATTTACCTAACTGTCTGCAAGTACCTTTTCAAAAGGTGTACTGCGAAATAGTAAACCTGTGGACTACGAGTGTGTTACACACAGCAGACATAATTAGTCTTTTTAGCTTGTTTTAAAAAAATATTTAGTTAATGAATATAATTTAACTTCTCAAAACTGCAGTTACCATCCAAAATATTTTTAAAATTGGGTTCTGCAACGTATAAAGGCATGTTCTGTTGCCTACACAACTAAAATTTCTTTCAGCTGCCAAAGCAAAGAAACCGTTTGTTGACAGAAACAGGCGACAGTGTTTTGCCAGAGAGATTATACATAGAATAATGGTGTTAATCTCTTCTGTGTAAAGTAGACTTCGGGGCACTAGCTGTCTCCAAAGACTTTGCACATCACGTAACATTTTCAAATTCTGTTTGTTTTGATGTGTTAAAGTTCTGAGTGTGTTACCTCTGCTGCACACATATGAGGTTACGAAAAAATACAGACTTACAATGTATATACTTGTCAGCCCCTGAAAAGAAATGAAACAATCAGAATAGCAACAAATCCCTCAGGTAACTGATAGGGGAAACCACCTTTCAGAGAGATTGCATCAGACAACTGGGAAACTTAATCTTGCCTGGGAGACAAAGAAATTTATTCCAAGTTAGGGTTTACAGTTCATCCTGGCAGAATCCAGATCCTATTGATCCATGCCACTAAAGAATGACTAATGTAATTAAAAATGTGAACCAAAAAGAGTAAGATGCAGCACTAAACTGAAAGCTACCCATCAAGAAACAAAGCCTCACTTTTGTCTTATATATCAAATTAAAGATTTCAAAACCATCTGCATTCTGGTCTCACTGCATATAAAGCAGTAACTCACAAGAAACTCAGGACAGTATCTGATTCTGAAAGTGTTGCAATATTAAACATTCGGTAATGAGCACACAAAACTTTTAAAATGAGAAACGAGACAAAACAGGAAACTCCATATACTATTCCAATAAAAGTATACTATGGCTTCAATAGATTTTTACTTTCTTTTCTTTTTTAAGGAGATTTTAATGGTAAGTAAAAGGGAAATAAAAATTGCTTGCAACATACAATATTTTTGATTTCTACAGGAGAAAATTGTCCTCCAACTCAAAAATGAAAATTAGCATTAAAATAAAGATTAAATTCAGACAGAATTCCATCCTTGCAGCTTTACAACCAAGTCCATACTTGGAAAATGCATGGAAACAAAATAGATTATTCACCTCTTAATAATGTATGCAATAAATCATCAAAACTTTACTTTTAAAAGCCCCTCAGTTTTGCTTCTAGTGACTTAAAATGGTATCAGCAAGTTAACTTATTGATAACCTTCAGGCAATGAAACTTTCTTACAGTGACGGCAGACATATTTTGTGAAGATATTAAAAATATCTTTAATAACTATAAGGACAAGCAACTTATGCTAGCCTTGAAACTATTCCTTAGTTTTCTTTTGCAATATTTTTTTTTCTGTTTAATCATCATGGAATTGCAAATTGCAGTATGTCCTTTTCTTCACAACATTACTATAGCTTTGCTGTGTAGAAATGGCGGAAACCCAAACACCGCAGCCATTTACTGTCCAGTTTATGACACATATTCCCCCAAAATGAAGCTGGAGTTCATGGCTACTGCTGTACTGGAAATATCAGATATAGCAGTTCATAAAAAATAATTGTGATTTCTTACTTAAACTTACATGTATCTCTTACTGTAGTCTTTTTTTGTTTCTCTTTTCATATTTTTTCTGCCTCAGGTATTTAGCTTAGAACTTGGAGGCATGTTATCATATTGTCAAACATCTAGCTGCTGCTGTGCT
The DNA here is from genome assembly GCA_013400635.1 of Hypocryptadius cinnamomeus. Classification (NCBI taxonomy): domain Eukaryota; kingdom Metazoa; phylum Chordata; class Aves; order Passeriformes; family Zosteropidae; genus Hypocryptadius; species Hypocryptadius cinnamomeus. The sequence goes on from VYZP01063483.1 coordinate 14,158, forward strand.
TTTCAAACCCAGAAACTGGAATTATGAACCGACTAAAAATTCCCATTTATTAGGCAGCAGAATATGTACAGAAGAATATGTGTACCCAAGAATTTCATTGCAAAGAATAATCGTGAAAAATTACGCTTATTGCTACAACACTGTAAAAATACGAGACAATAGGGTAATGAGGTTTTAATACTTCACTGCATCTGTCTAAACACTCTCTAAACACATCTATCAAGATATCCTGAATGATCAAGATGAAATACTGAAATGCAGGAGGTGTGTGCATGTGTTCAGCTGGTATGACACATTTCAGTCTGATTTCCTGGCTGTTCACCTAACAGAGCACTTTATGATGGAGGGCTGCTGACAGCAGCCTGCCTTCATTTGTTGCACACTTTTAAAGCATTTTTAAATGCCTTTAAGCCATAGTGGTATATTAACAAGCAATAACTCTCAGGACAGTATGTGATGAAGATCATTTGAATATCTCCTTTGAAAACACAAAGATTTTACAGAACATACACGCCTAAACCACAATTAACAGCACAGGAAATTCTCATTTCAAATTTGTTCTGTTCCAAGAAAAATTACATTAAAGTGAGGAAATTCTGTGGGTGATTTTTCATTTTGGCCTGCAGGTTTTTCAGAAGAAAATCCTTACTAAAATTGGTCAAATGAAGTTAACAGTGATCTCTTGGAAGTCATGACCAAGGACCATTCCAACTGCTTTTACATGTATTTATTCTACCATTTAATTTGGATATCTATAGCATGGAATACAAGCACAGTCTGCTATGAAAAAAAACCACCTTTGTCAGAAAGAAACTAATATGCAAGGTGAACTTGGGTGAATGAGGCATTAATGCACAATTGGTCAATATTTCAGTTTTATGTCTTCCAAAATGGTACTCCAGCATAAAACTTCGGAGCATATATTAGTAAAAAATGTAAAAATAGGTACTGCTAATAGTTAATTTTCCAAAGTACACTGGATTTTCTCAGCTTTATCTCATTCAGATTATGACCATACCCTCACTGATTAGTTCATGACATTTCAAGATCATTGCTGAAGGACAAATCTTTAATTCAAGGTCTTTCTAAAATATGAATGTCTTGTAACAATTTCTGATTATGTATCAATTATAAGAACTGAAATACATTAAACACTGAATGCATTTTTTTGTTATCCCTAGAATAGTGTATGTTTGTCTTTCTTCCTGCTGTGTACATGACATTCTCAAGAGGACATGCCAGAGCCCATATCTCAAACAGTTGTGCAGGTTGTTCAAAGTCAAGGGATTTTACTGTGCTTGACAAAGGATGCTGTGAACACCTGAAAGGTCTGCTCTGTCAGGACTATTTCTCAGCTCTGTTCACTGGCAAGTCTTGTTCACTTCAGCAATCGTCAAACAGGTGAGGTCTTCAGAAATCCTTTCAAGAAATTGGACTTTTTGCTAAGTGGTTTTCAGTGTTTGGAGTACAAAAGACAGACAATTGGACTGTTAGAACATTAACTTCTTGGTTGTACTCAGCAGCCTGTAACCAAACAAGCACACACCAGGACAGCTGATGAAATTTTTGGCTATGTGTCTGAGTTCTGGTATTTACAAGAACAAGTAGGGTAAATGATAAAACCTGTGGTCAACTAAATTCCATTCCCAACTTATTATTCCAGATGATGTGGATGAATGCAAACACTAAACTGTAAGCTTTTCTAAATTGTAGCACCACTGAAATTTGTGAGAGACTCTTAACTGACCAGCCCAGCAGAAGATGAAACACCATTCCCATTCCAAATCCACTCTAACAGCTACTAAGAAGAAAGCTCTACCCTACCTGAAACCAGGACAACTACTTCTCCCAAGCTTCTCTGATCTGTTGTTTGTCATGACACTCTATTGCAATTTCTCCCTGTGGCAAACATGAAAACAACTATCTGGCAGTTTTGCAAGCTGGCATCAAACTCACAGATCCTCTCCCAGCATCTCACGATCCAACATTTTTGGCTAACAGGCAACATTCTCAAAGTACAAACAGCCATCCCAGATTAAATAAAATAAAATGCAATCAAATAAAGGGTTACATATTACAATGCCTTTCTTCATACTCAACAGCTTTTGGAGATGTATTTGAACATCACCCTTCAGGTGGCTTTGTGAGCCAACAACTGCCCCGCCAGGCAGAAGTGACAGCAGATTCAGCAATAGCACTTGCCACCTGGCCTGCCTGCAGCTTTACCAAAAGGAGAACAAGAACTACCACTGCCTGAAGGTTTTGCTGAAACACAGCCATTTGGTGCAGGTTTGCATTTGTGCTTAAGAAATGGCAGTAAAGGGCTATTTTGACAACTAATCAGCAAGAAAGCTGGAGCTATAAACACATATTCACAATGAAATACATGCAATTCA